>MU253841.1:0-74383 GCA_019669825.1 Calycina marina | reverse complement strand
TGGCCCACGTTTTCGGGCGCGTCTTCAGCGCGTCCACCTCTCTCCGTAGCTGTTTAATGGTCTGCGCCATTCCCCATAAAAGAGCTGAAGTACCTGTCGCGTGATTCGAGTTGTGACATTTTTTTGGTCTAGTAGTAGTAGTATAATTAGCGTCCGAGGTCCGTGCGCTTAATGCCACGTGCCAACAGTAGGACGTGCTGGGCTAATTGCCAGCATTTTCTATCTACATCTAAAAACAGGAGAGTAGAGACCCTCCTTCCCTGAAGGATCTACTAGTTACAGGAGAACTGTAATCGGCTAGCTCCAGCAAGCGCTGGGATCGGTGATAATAAAGAAACTGTTGAGCTGGAACGGTAGTTGCGCTCTGTCACGTTACCATGTGACGTACAGAGTGAACTCCTTGGCTGCTTGCACTAGTCCAATTTGGGACTAGACTAAGCGAGGCTCCTTGCTAGTTATCAACAACTTTCCATACTATGTAGATTCAGAGGACCTCAAGGCTGATATAACTATGTCTACCCACTTACCTCCTGCGTAGCAATGAAGCTGAACCTCAGTCATACTACCGGTAATGCCTATCTTGCTCAAAAGAAACTCTTATATTTTGGCTGTTTTCTATCATAGAAGAGGCGAAATGAGCCCCAAAGTAGTGAGACTCGGCATCTTTTCGTTCTTTACTTTGATTTCGCTTTAGAGCTAAGATTACTTAAGACTATCGGAACGATGCTTATAAGGCTTACTATGGTCGAGTTATCTCTTTAACAATCTAACTTGTCGAAAAATATTCGGAGCTAAAAGAGATTTTATGTAGTAAATATGCGATTTTACCACCTTCAATAGACTGCTTAGAGACTGATCAGCGACTGATCAGTTCGACAGTTAGTAAGTCAGCGAGAAGATTTAGATCAGTCAATCAGTCGAGTTTTCCTCTCAGCTGATGACTGACTTAACTAACTTATTCCCCGGTCTGATGGAGTGGTTAATTAAATTCTAATCAGAAAATTTGCCGTAGCCAATAGCTAGAATCTTTCGTGTCTATTCTTAATAAATGAGGAAGAGGGGGGAGCTTCCTCTATGTCTTAAGCACAAACAGTTGGGGTGGCATTGCTGTTCCGCATTGTCCTTACCCAAAGTAATCCGTCAACTTGGATTCTTCGGAGTAATGGAGGGGTATCCTGAGTTTGTTTACCAGTGCTTTTATGAGCAAGAAAGAGCTTGTTCATGTACTTCTGAATTCCCAGCTGGTCGGTAGGAATCTTTGGCAATCCGTTCGCGGAATTGATGGAGTCTTCTGGCGGCTGCCGCTACTTACTAGGTACTCATTATTAGGAGACTGTCTCAAAGCAAGGCTGGCGGTATTATTAGAAGATATCGTGTTCCGGTTAGCGATTGGGGAAATTTGGTGCGCTAGGATCCCGCTGCTTTCTGGAGCATCTATATTGTTTTGATATTGAGTAATGTTCTTTACCTCATGTTGGAAATTGCTGGAATTACCTAGTAGTGGAAACCTCTGGTTTAATGAAAGGAAAAATGTCCACAACAAGAAATGAATAATGGTGATTAAACCGAAGTTGGTAAAGTACAGGTGAGTGAATGCATTAGTCCCGGTCAATTCCAAGGAACTAGTAAGACTCCATCTGTGAAGACGAAAGCATGACTGAGATTACCAGCACAATACTTGAATCGCTCCTTTCAAAAGTCACTTCAAAGCAGAGTCACGAAGGAGCAGCCCATAGGTAGGCACTGCCTAGATGAGTTACTCTTATACTGGGGCACTGCTGCTGAGTTTTCATTTGTTGCTCTGCCAGAAGGTAAACAATAACCTTATATCTACCCAGCCCTGTTAGGCTACCAGTGCATTCCTAATGGCAGCTGGACGGAGACAAATACTTCTTCCATACGCTATTTTTCAGCTCCGCAGCTAATCGACTGCCAATAAGCAAAAGAAATACCCAACTTTAGTCGAGTTCCACAGTCTTCTGCTTAATCGCGATGGCCGGCTTGCATCTCACAACGTTACATGCAAAGAACTGAAACCTGCTGACAGGGCCTTGACAGGTAGAAGTCAAGCAGGAACACGTTCAGCTCATACAGGCTGGTACAGATACAAAGCGCATGGCCACATATTCAGACCAGAATAAATATATTTGCTGATATTAGAAATGTTTGAACACTAATAACAAAACAGAAGGCAGCAAACTCAACAGCATAACAACGCACCAATGCATTCTCCAAGGCATATATCGGAATCCAGAACCTCAAACTTCAAACGCCAAACGCCAAACGCTGAGATTCTGAGACCCTCCACTCACTGGAGTAACTGATGCATCAACAAGGTAACTTGAATACGATTCTCATTCTTCAGATATTCATGTCAGTAAACAAAGTACCAGTGTTTTGAAATTGGCCCTGTCTGCTATCGGAAGCCAAGATCCGCAGGCGTCTGTGTATCGCACTATATTCCAGTGATCACTGCTGGAGGCCTGTTCTGGCATGGCTGCTGGGCGATTGGTGGACAACAAAGTTCATATTAGTCTGGGGCGCATGGAGGGTATGTCGGAAGAGCTGGTGAGACTATTGCCAGGTACTCAGAACACTTCTGATAGTCTAACAGTCCGACCACTGTCCCGGGATGGATTCGTAGGAACTTGTCAAACGGCGGAAGTTAGAGTAGAAATAATGTTTGGTGTACAGCGTCTATCTTAGGGAACCGTCGTTCACAATGCAGGCTTGCCACGCGCTTGCTCTCCTGCTCACAGACGTCTTCGTAACAAGGCAGGGAGTAGTCATTTGACCGTTTTGCTCGACATTTTTTTTTTTTTCACACAAAGTGCTATATACCTCGAGCTTAGGAAATGCTTGAAGGGCTTGGCTCTGAGCGGATGGGCTCCTGTCTGCATTGGCTTTTCTATCTGTTAATCGATACCTACACAACGCACTTAAGACTCACTATCCCCTGAGTGTCAAGCAGAAATCCAGGTGCCCAAGCAAAATGTGTATATGGACACTCTTGCTGGGCGTACACATCCGAACTATGTCTAATGAAACCAGTAAGGCTCTCGGGTGTTGTGTCATCTTCCATCCTCGAGAATGTCGCCGTTAATCGCTCTGAAGGTATTACGGCGAGCAAGTCCTTGTCGTTGGTTTAGCCACATCAGCAAGACCCATTTTTAATTTCGATTTGGGTTAGACCATTTTGACAGTACAGTACCTCGCACCCGTAAACTGTCCTCCACTGCGACTAGAAACTCCAGCGATACTGACAACACCCGTCATTCCTTCACAAACCACACAAATAACTCATTTAAATCATCCAGAATGGCAGATCAAGTCCAAGAACTTCTCGGTATGGATAATCTCTCCAGAATCCGAACAGCAGAGCCTTTAGGTCCTCGAGATCGAATTCGACATACGATGTGCACCGCATCGAATTAGTTTCTGCCAATGCTATTCCTTCCATGGCTTGTCGTGCTAACACTGTATAGATGTTCCTCGCGCCTTCTTCACTGGTATGTCCTGGCACGTAGCTGTACTTTCCTCAAGGGGGGAATCACCTCAACAGATGAGTTGGCATGCGATCTTCAGCTCGCAATACTAACAGCAAGGTAGACGGAATGCAATTTATCAATAAATGCCAAAAGCCAGGTATGATTCGACTTCTCCAATACAACATCCTATATTGACCAACATCCAGACAAGAGAGAGTTTCTCAAGATATCACAAGCTGTCGGAGTTGGATTCGTGGTGATGGGCGCTGTAGGATTCGTGGTGAAGCTTAGTTTGTCGCCCATTCCAGCCTGTAACCGACAGAAACTAACATTGGTGATAGTTCACATCCCAGTCAACAACATATTGGTTGGAGGTGCGTAGTGGGGAGTTGGTTTACGGAAGTAGTGGTAGTATGCGAACGCGACATGTGGGAGAATATACCCAAAGGAGTTGAGCGTTGAATTTGGAGAGTACTCAGAAGGATGGAGAATACAGCAATGCATAACAATGGCTGGACAGCCTCGCCGGCCACAACACAGCTAGAGGAGAGAGGGGCTTACATGTACCCTGTATAAATTGTACCACCATTCTCTACCACCCAAATTGTTCCATTCGAGTGTTGTATCAGCAAAATGCCATGTAACACTATTGGCCTTATTGCCCGCCTAGGCCAGATACCTATTCCTCAGGTAATATATCTTCCTAAATCCTCTTATCAAAACCTCCACGAGCGTATCATCCACAAAGCTTCCGTTTAGCCTAGCACTTATATCACGCATATTAACGCATTTACGTACTAACAACCAGCCGAGCGCTGGCTTCGAATATGCCGTCTCTTTGGAAGACTGTTTCAAAACCTAGTGGTACGAGACACTGAAGTACTGAAGTACACAACCAAAGGGCGGAGCCAAGGATGCCTCTTAATCCAGCTCCGGGGCAACGAGCTCTTTGTGTACACCATATTCGTGTATGGGTCGGAAACCAATGTCCTCACAACTTCATCCTTCAAAGCCTCAGGTCTAAGGAGGGATTTCTGCGAGAACATATCGTAACTGAATTGCCGAGACAAAAGTTCGTTATTTTTAAGGCGCCAACAAGGGTTGTTAGTTGACCGCGTGCCATGCGAAGGGTCACCATCCTCTTTCAGGTGAATTGGCTTGCTGTAACACTCCTGTAATGTATGACACTCTTCAGTATGCTTTGGTAGAAACTCCTTGGTACAAAATTTCTGCGACATAGCGTTCCCTTTGGGAATTATCTTGGTTTTAGGCAGCTGGCTCTCCCATTGTCGCATTCGCTCCTGAAAGTCTTCTATTCGCTTGCGAGGCCTAATGACCTTCTCTGTAGGTTCCTTTGGGTCCTTGCAAAATATCAGAAGGCCTTTGTGGCTATAGGAAACTCAAACCGCGATATGTATACTAAAGAGCCAAGTTTACCGCGTTGTTTAAGCCAGCGGCGTGCTGTAACAGGTGGTATATCAATGACAGGTTGTTTCGCGACAGAACCAAGGGAATCGTCGGAATCCTTGGCGTCAAAGGCTTGGAAAAAGCAAGATCGAGTAACAGTATCCCATTCTCGTCCTTTAATAGTTTTCTGAGCTGAAGAAGGCTTCATGGTGGTGATTATGGTGGTGATTGTGGTGGTGAGATAGGGTTGTTAGACCATGGCGTTGAGGCTCTGCTGGCACCTGCGCCATCAATTCCACCACCTAGTGTGCAGTACGCGATACATAAAACACCACACAACTAACTTTAAATTAATATTGTTCAACAACTGCTGATCCAAATATCTTAAATCCAGGTTTATCTCATTCTTAAACGTCCTAGGCAAGTACTAGTAGTGTGATCTAGTGATCCACGAATGCTACACCACCGTGGAGCACGTAAAGGATCAGGTTGACTTGGCTGCTCAACCATCTCGATTTCACTTTCAACCCTGATTTGTACTGCCCTTTGGGCTTCCTGGACCTCCTAAGCACTTCAGACTTCCTCTTTTGCCTCTTCTTCTTCACGCTCTCATTTACAGCCCGTAGTTTCTCGTTTTCAGCGGCTAGAAGGGTTGCACTTCGCATAGCCATTTGGTGCCCTTAATAAGTTGATTTACCGCCTGAACTGTAGGACTATGAGGGCTTTGCGTACAACATCAAATTAGAACTTGAATTGCCTTGGCTTGAAGGTCTAGTTCCCCAATACTATGAGGAGTTTCAGGAACCCAAGGGGCAGTAGTCTCTAGGATAGCTGGCCGGACAGATGAAGGCGTCTGTAGCTGAATATGGAGCCGTGATAATACTTCGTCTGGATTAAAATGGACTAGGACGGCTGCTCTAAACCCGCTCTGAGCTGTACGTGAGCTATATGCAGTTTCACGGGCCGGTATATATAGCTCCAGGAAGTCGTCTTTATTAATGTGGTTAATTCCAGCCCACATTTGGGCTTGTACGCCTAATACGCAAGTCCATTTTAGGACTGCAAAAGCATGCTACATCCAAAGGCTGAAGTAGGTGAGATGAATGAGGAGTCATATACAGTACAATAATATCGTGCTATGTACAATACCAGTTCAATTCAGCCACAACGTGACTCCCATGGCCATCTAATATTAAGAGTCGATAACGTCCAACTTTCCGGCCCTCCGTATGGCCCAAAGATCCTTTGTAGCCAAATCAAGCCTATCGCGTCTGTTGTCCAGCCATTCTCACTAACACCGACCCTCCAACCAAAGGGTAGGCTCTCGTAAAAGCTGAGTTAGTTTAGCTGGCCCTGGAAGATAATCAAAAGAGGAGGGTTCCACCCTGTCGAGTTAATCGAGTCTATAACCGTCACCTGTCAAGGGTTGCACCCGTGGAGTGGTCTTGGAATGCTCCAGCGACGTAAGCCCGTGGCTGTAGAGCTGTAGGGAATGCACGTGACGGAACATTCTAGAAACTACACGCTATGTATACAGATTGGCAAGGGTCTCTACTCTCCGGTTTTTAGATGTATATAGAAAATGCTGGCAATTAGCCCAGCACGTCCTACTGTTGGCACGTGGCATTAAGCGCACGGACCCTGGACGTTAATTATACTACTACTACTACTACTACTACTACTACTACTACTACTAGATTGGCAAGGACATTAGCATTACACGGCAACCGAATCTTCTTGTACTAAGATAGCCTCTGTAGCTCCAACCACGTGTAGTTCACTACAAGCCCTGACATCAACCACTCGCGACTTCCAGGCTGATTAGCGTTCGTACCAGCCTTTTCCGCAGATGTAACAACCCTAGCTTTAGCAATTGCCCCATCTGAAATACAGTCTCGTCAATGTTGTATATATCCTCATCCGCAATCCCATATTCAGTTATTGTATTTCGTACGAAGAGAAACCAGGCCCGAATAACCTCAGGATGTTCGCATTTGACTCGCTGGTAGTCGTATATTCAATTAATCGCGTTTCGAGTTCAGGATGTCGTTTTATAAAGCGATGAACCAAATGCTGGCCGAGTTTAGGAGGTATAGCGCGCCTTGGACGCGTTATAAGAGTAATATCTCAGCCATTTATTTAAGTAGAACTTGTGTAGGATATATTCCACGTGTATCCATAAAAAAATCCATTGAACAAGTGAGGTCTCTTCTATTTGAGTGAGTTTAAGGCCTGGAGAGACGAAATCGGTGTGTGAGGGGGCTTCTTTGCCTGTGGCTCAGGGTGATATGTGAGACTTCGTACCAGCGTGCGGCGGCCCGTAAGCCTCGAGGTCGACATTGCTGGTATCAGGAGCAATCTAGCCTTCGTTTTGAGCCATTTGGACCAGTAGTTGCTTAGTAATAGGTTGAAGTAGGAATGTGGGAATATAGGTGAAGCGGTGTTTTCTGTTTCGCGTACTACAATATCAACATTAAGACGATAGGAAATTACGGTTTTAATTGCATCGTACTAACAGGTTCGACTGTCCATGAATCCAATCCTTATTCGCCGTCAACCCTGTTTCGTTTGCTGCTGCTACCAAGACCGGATACTGGCACTGATATTTGGATCCTGCCCATTGAGTCGAAGAGTTATACTCATGAGCATTTTATACAGCACCTTAATTCCAGGAAACAATTCTAGTCAATCACACTAGCTTACTGTGAATGTCGTCGTACTCTTCTTGCCATCAAACTCCCTTTCCAAATCACGAAATCTGCGGCAAAACTACACTGTGAACCAACTCTGTTTCCTCCGTCATTACATACTTGGGTGTCTGCGTATGAGATACATGCCTATTTAGTGGTTGTATTCCCCCAAATTCTTGAGTTCCGTTAATCGAGATGCCGTGGTGCTGTGGACGGTGGTTCGGCACCGATCGTGCCTTTCAGTAGCATCTCGACAACAGCTCCGCTCATCGTTACGATACCTACTAGAGATTGGCTGATAATTTGAACTTGGTATGACTGTCTCAGGAACTGATGCAGAGGCCTTCCGCTCCTCTATTTGAAAGAAGATTTCGTCAGCTCCCCCGGTGTTCTCAAGTCATACCTGGGCAAGACATTTTCAAGGCATCATCCACATGGAATCAAACTACAGACTTGCTAACAGCATGAAAAATATGTTGGTACGCTGTAAGAGCCCGACTGCAAACAGAGTCAAGTACAACACGGGGCAGGGATGCCAGTGTCTATTTGGCTAAAGTTGCGGGTAGCAACCTCGATCGTCTGGTCCAAGCGACGCTTCGTCTATGAGTATCTGCCATGTGTAAGAGCATCAGCATGCTCAACTCACTAAGCCTTTCAATAGCGCTGATTTTGTTGCAACAGGTCAGGATATTAGATGTCGTAAGGGAAGGTCAACAGCGGTGGTCGATCGGCCTGTCTGCCTAGGCGAATTTCTGAGCTCGCTACTGCAAGAGTTCGCTAAGCCCTCCAGCCCAGTACTGGTATATGGCTTAAAGTGGCCGATAATAGTATGTAGAACCATAACTATACTTCAAGAATTAGTTACTATATAGCTGTAGGATACAATTTCCTCAATCTACTTTAGTACCATTTATATAATAGACATTTTTTTTCTAATTCTTTTAATATCTTAAATCAAGTAAGATCAAGTGCTGCCGTTGAAACGCGACCAAATTCGGTTACGTAGACCCATATCCTTAGTCTAAATAAATCGATTCGCAAAGGCTACCTGATTATTTGAGCTCAACTTATGCAGATAATTTTACGTCAAGAGCTCTATAGTAAGTAAGTACAAAGCTACTAGGATACAACAACAACGATATTGAGCGCCAAGGGTAGGCTAGGTAGCGATGTTTGCACACGGAAGACTGCATCTGGGATGAAGCCGGCTGTTCGTTAAAGAAGTACGGTCGCACTGAATGTGATTCGTTCTCGGATACCGCGTTACGTATATGTATGTCATGCACGCTAAGGGCCCTCCTGCTTGTGCATACAAGCAAGCTAATCCATTCCACGTGAAAGTGGCAGTCCGTTCATCAACATCATCTAGCCTACATAACCTTCCACTCTATTTTACAGTCATGAAAGCTATCCCATTTCTGGCAGCAGCGGTGGCACGTTTCTGAGAGATGCCAAGTAAGTATGTGTATCGTGAAGGTTCAGCTGAGAATCGACTCACAAGTTCTTGTTCTTCATCATCAGTCCACTTCACGCTCAACTGATCCCACTTCTTGACCTTGTACTCTCGACGGAATTGTTGTCTCATTGCATTCATTCGAGACATTTCTCGGGGATCTCCATTGCCAGAATAGACGATCAAGGCGGTGCAAGGCGGCAAGCTAGCATGTATCTCGGCAATCCTGGCGCTCAAGGCACCAGTTGCGGCTGATAGGGCGGCTGATGATTTCGAGTCTGGGGATTGAGGAGGCGGAAGTGCTTTCGGATGGGTTGTGTTTGCTTCTACAGTAGGAGTTTGTTTTTTGGCATTAGATAAATCTCCTCCGGCACCCTGCTGCTTGATGAATGCGGCAAGGGCAATGTCATCCACTGGAGGACCAGACGATGCTACGGATGCTTCAGTAACAATAACTGCCTCGACTGCAACTGGTTGTATGACTGATGCTGCAGCAGTAGGAATCACGACCCTGTTTTTATTCCACCAGCCTTTCAAAGCTTCCAATTCTCTCATTCTTGCCCACACAAAGTCAACACCTCCACCAGAGATCTCCAATCCATCTGGATCACCCTTCACAGCACGAATGACACCTTTGACTACATCCTCGTCGTTCTTGCATCCAATACCGAAGGTTGCAGCACTCCCAGGACCTTTCTTGATATCTCCCCAGTCGATCGCAGCACTGGATCTGGCATCCATGGGTGTCGCAACAGCGAAACCACCTTGGCTCTTATATTTGATGCCCGTTCTGCTGATTCTCTTGAAGATGCTTTCTGCTGTAGCTGCACCAGTGCCCCAGTGTTTTCCCTTCTCGCACTTCTGCTTGAGTAGATCGAGACAAGTTTTGGCATCCTCGATGGAGTTGTGCCCTGCGCCAGGCCCAGTCTCTCCATGTCCTTTTTGTATCTCTTTGTTCAGATATTTCTGAGCTAGCCACTTCAAAGATGATTTCAGTGGTGGTCCTCGAGGATGTGGGTATAGGATAGCGGTGTCAATGATGAAGGGGTGCGTCATCTTGAGAGCCGTCATATCTGAATTGAGGGAGTGGCCGAGCAGGATGGTGTGAGAGGTGATCATTTGTAGTAATTTCTGTTGGATATCTGCCAATGAAGTAGTTACAGATGCAAGCATCTCCTTAGTGATACCAGAGTATTGTGTGACATAGTCGATGATCGGCTTGTCTGGCACGACGAGCTCGTCCAACAGCACAGAGCCATCCCAGCTTACTATGCTGATGCGGGTAAGCGAGAACTCGTTCTCTCCAGTCATACACATTTCACAGTCCATAGCAAGAATCTCCCGTCCAGCTGTCAAGCTGCCACTTTCGATGCTGGCTTCAGGCACATCACCGTCGGAGTATGCTTTGACTGATGTATCGACCCAGCCGTGATCTTTACTGAGTCCTGCTAGTTGCCGCTGCTCCATCAGGATTTTCTTCTCATCTTCGTTGCTACACATTGCAGGGTGGCCAACGTATTCGTTTTCTAACAGCTCTTCTGGAGTAAGTAGAAACTCAGCTACACGTGTTCGTGTATTCTTCCATCCCTCCACTTCTTTAGCGGCAGAAGGTCCTTTCCCATGCTTGCCTCCGGATCTTTTGTCCTCCCTGCTTTTAGGCATCTGCGCTGTAAGCATTGCTTGCAGCGGTGAATGCATCTTGGACATTTTGTCATCTCCGGGTGTTTTGCAGGGCCACATGTGGTCAAACATCTCTGCAAAGGCTTGCAATTCCGGCGACAGGTTCTCTTCCTTTAATTCCTTCGGGTAGTATTGATCAGGCGAGCTGTAGTCTTTCTTGGTCGCATCATATTTTGGATCAAACATCTGCCGTTCTATTCCAGGTACCATGAGCACAACAACTTTTCTTATCTGGTTGCGATGTCGCACCGAAACGAACTGGGGGGCGGTTCCATCTGCAAGTATGTACAGGACAAGGTTCTGTAAATCGCTGATTTTGATGGCGGAGTTCAATCTTGACTGCTCCATGGCACATTTGATCTCAGGGTAGTTGCCAGAACTCGGCTTGGGCAGCTTCTTCGCCTTCTTTCTGACGGGTTCCTGCGACGCCGTACAATTACCAGATTTCGACTGCGGCCGACCATAATCTTGACTGGCAGATCTTTGAGACGTCAGATTGAATTCTGGTAGATCTGTCGGGCGTAGGGGGGCTAAAGCTTGACCCATACCGGGTGTAGAGGTATCTTTTTCTTCGTCTTGTTCGCCTTGGTCGTCTCGCTTTCTCTTGTTAATAAAGGCACCAGGTAAGACTTCGGGGACTTCGGGATTCTGTGGTAAGCTGATATCGGGGGACGCCATGATTCTTCTATGAAGGTACAAGTGGCTGTCTGTATGTAGAAACGAAGATGGCGCATCCAATATTTTGAGACTGAGGAAGAAGGCTGGAGGATGATAATTTTTGGCAAGCCTTGCCTTGGTATTTTAGGTGGGGCATGCCCCGGGAAAGTCAAATCGCGATAATTACTCAAACAAGGAAAATATACTTTCCCTAAACCAGACTTCACCACATCATGGCTGCGCACTCTATACAGCCTTCAAATTAAACTGTCAATCGATACGCGACATCGAATAACAAGAATGATTGTCTTATTTTTGCACCATAGCCAAATATGTATGCATACATGATCACGCGTCAAAATCGCATAGATGAGTTGAGGCATTGGCGTATTCTACAAGAAAGGGGTTCGGGAACTCTTACAGGAGTGAGTTCTGTGTAGCAGATATGAAAGATGTTACATTCTTCTGTTCGAAGTGCAAGACCGCGCTGGAGAGTTTCCGGAATGATTTCATCGGCAGAGGAAGCACATATTTCCCTCCGCTCCAACCCTTAGTGCATGGAGACATCGATGGTTTTGAACTCACGGGCGATACATATCTGGCAGCCGCGGAATCTCAAGTGGAAAGAAGTGTTTTCCAGAATTTGGCATGTAGAGAGTGTAAAGCTGTGCTAGGAATGCGATGTGATAACGTTCTTGATGAAAATTTGCTACGAAAGGATCAATTACTGTTAGGTCTCGCCCACATAACTGTACTATACAAAGATGGTAAAACGAAGGCGGATGTAGTGGTTAAAGATAGGTTGAGGTGTCAGGCCAAACGTCTGTCAATGACCGTCCTCAGAAATAAGATACACCTAGTCAAAAGGTCATAAACTCCCTAATGGAAGTATTTTAACTCCTTCAACGCATAGTCAGAATCACGAGAGTATACATCGAGCACTCAGTAAGGATTCTCGTGTTCTAAGAGTAACCCTTCTACTCCAAATTACTTAGGTGAATTCAAAAGAATAGGCAGAGAAATCAATTGCTGTTCAACGTGAAGATATTGACCAACGATATAACAGTTAAACGCATAGGGAATAACATGGCTGCTTTCAGAGACTTCATGAAGGATGACATACCGAATTTCATAAGCGGTTTTAATGGCTTTCGAGACGAATTGGCTTCTCACAAGCAGAAGCAAGATCTGATCAACTCAAGGATGACTGCGCATGATGTATCGAAGCATGAGTTTCAGTCTATCAAAAGATGTGCAAGATGTCTGGCAAAGGACGGCAGAGGTTGACTCGTTGAGAAAAGAACTGGCTTACCTGGATTCTCGCCTCGACTCCATGGAAACTATCATGCAAAAGCCTTTTCCAATGTCATTGAAGACCTTAGTCGTGGTTGCAGTGCGACTTTCGTTTATATGTATTCACAAACATCAACTTCAGCACGAGAAGCTATTCCTGGCATGGACAGACATATTCCTAAACCTTCAAGGGAGAACGTTCTCCTCACACTACTAAGTAGTTGGAGACAATTTTGTTACATGTGCAACCCTAGCGGACGACTCGCTACTAACACTAGCCTCTGACGCCATGCCCAAAGTGGACAACGAAGCATCAGAAGTCATAGACTCTGAAGCTTCTAGCATTGGTTCATACGAGGATATTGTATCCCCCGAAAAGCCCTCTCGGCACCCAGTGATTATTCCGCATACTGAGAATCATGGGAATGATAGTCCAGCTACGGTAGAGCCTCAATCACCCACAAGGCCTCATTCGGTCAAGAGGCAAGCTAATAAATGAACCTACACGGACCCCAACCATCACCATACTTTGGTGAAAATATGGAGCCCTTCTGAATCCTGAGTACCTGAAAACGGAGAGCATTCCTGTTGGAATGGCCACAATAATCATAGAATCACATATCAACAAGATCAATCTCATAAACTTGCCTGTTGCTAGAAAATACGGTGCAATGGAAACCAAGGGCACTGGAGAAACACGGCGATCTAGCAAGCATACCAAGGAGCAGACACCTTCACCGCAGCGGAAACAAAAACGCAAGCGTAGCGATGACGAGGAAGCCAGCAAGAAGGTTGCAAAACGTATCGCCGAGAATGACGCAAATCTTGTGCATACGAAACCTCTCACGAATGTAAAAGAGGTCAAGGTCATAAGTATCAGTGGTTCAGTTGCCCTCCTCGATGAGCCTCTTAGCTTGGATCCAGCCTCGGCGAATACCATCCAGACAGCGGCGCCGTTTGCCCTAGCTCTTAAATCATAGCCAAATGCTATGAAGAAAGCTCGAGAGTCCAGCATTAATGCTTCAAGTCCCACTGGTAAGAAAACATTATTACACAACATAAAGGAAACTAAGACCAAGACAATTGAACACCCGATACGAGTTTCAGCGTCGGTCCATAAAGGAAGTGCCAGTGTAGCTCCTTCGCCGAGTATGTCAACAGCTGTTTCACGGAGTCTATCTCCACACGCCAGGCTTAAGGAGACCAAAAAGGGTGGCCCGCCGGCAAAGACTTGGTTGAGTAGCTATGTACGTGGAGTCATTGGATTGTGTCTGTCCATGTTTCAGTATATGATAATGCCACACATGATTAGCTATGATGACTGTATGATACATGACATGCTGCAGTCCATTATTGGCTTCATATCCTCATGCATCATCTCATTGACACCTCACTCGTTGTTGCATGCTCTGGTGTGACCGGCCATTCTCCTATATGACATGTAGAAGCACCGAAGCCTCTCCAGCTACCGCATCTGTGAAATAACCATGCTCGATATCTTTATAGACATCTCACACTCCCGATACATCCTCAATAAGCTTGAAAGCATACGCAGCAAGCTCACGGAACTGTGCAAATATATGATTCGAATACATCTTTCCTTCGGCACTTGCATCCATTGCCTGTATCGTCAGCCACCCAGCTCACATTCTGCCAATGGGATAGTGAAGTCATATCAACATACCCATTCCTGGAGCTTTTCGCCTACCTCACCTCGTGGCTCCTGGAGCTCCACGATGGCAGACAAATCTCGGCTTAGGTTGCGCAGGAACTGCGAATTCGCACCATGTGATTTGGGAGCAAGCTCAATCTACAAGTCATGTTAGGTAGTACAATTTCAAAGACACAGAGGTTGTTGATTGCTTACGAGTAATATTAGTATACATTGCGATGCTGAGATGTAATCGATGTCCATCAGCAGTTTCTTTGGTACATGTTCGGCGCCAGCGAGGAGCTTTTCATCACCTTCGGGATGGGTTGCTAGGATGCATATCTGACGGTATATCTGGTAGAGTGTGCTGACTCGGACTGGATGGTGAGGTTGTACGTATGGAGATGTGAGGAGGATGTAGAGTAACACGACTAATGTCTATATGTATAAGCCAACCACAGGACGCCTAGGACCATGTTGACTTACTGGACTGGGGTCATCTTTCGACCGGTAGTGGCTGAGTGCATTCCTGACCTTGGTCTCCTTTGGGTCAGGATATTGGGCGATACTGTTGCCACGATCGAGGAGGAGATCGAGTCGTGGAGATGGTTTTGAGTTTACAACTGGTGCGAAACCAGAGTTGTTGGTACAACGTTCACACTTGCAAGTGAAGAAGTATGACGCTTGAATCTCAGCTTGTCCTAAATCGTGGTGTTGGTACCAATATGTAGATCGACGTCTGGGAAGATAACTAGCTCCGTGACACAAAATATAGAGTTTACTCACTAACGTCTCGCGGACTCGTCGTATCAACATACGAGATGAATATCTGATCGCCCTCATCTATGAACTTCAGGGCACGCAAAAACATCTTGCGACCATCAAACATCACAATGGCATTCTGTAAAGCGCACACAACACGCAGATTAGCAAGTAACCTGCCAGGGAAGGGGCCTTGCATCGTCTCGTAGGTCGTGCAACCGGGCACAGTAAACACCAAAACGTACCGGATCACAAGAGTGATTAGCAAGCGACACAAGAGGCTCGAAGCAGAGGCCTGTCTCAGTGCTATCAGGCAGCGTTACTCGAAAGGCGTTGGTGGCCATCTAGATATTGCAAGGTCTTGCGTGAGCCGGTTACCGTGAAGCAGGTTTGGTGCGAGGAGGAGAGGGTTGTACTTACACGACAGAGAAGCTCAACGACAGTTTCTATGTAGGTATCAACGCTTCCACTGTACTTGATGGCGGCATTGGCTTGTAGCACGATGTTGTTCCATTCCTTCTGTTTCCGGAGTGAAGCGACATGGCCTTCCAAGCTTGCCCATTTGGGATCTGGCTTGGTGCCTATCTCTTTGCAAAGGAGGAGGTTCACTAGTCCTCGTACCTTGAAGTCGTTAGCTGTCGTGTTGCAAGACTATCGGAGTTGCATGAAGAATGGGCGAGCATGTACTTCTGTTGGGAGAACGTCAGGAAGTCTCTGATAAATCGGGCACTCTAGTTTATGCCCAGAAGCCTTCCAAGCAGTCGACTGACACGATGCGGAGCAATACCACACAACTTTGCACCCAGAGCATCTCTTAAGTCCATGCTTCTCATAAAAGCACCTAATGTCTGAATTAGTATTTGGAATACATCCTTCTGCCGTGTGGTAAGATGGTCCACCTACTGTGAGCATACCTGGTATACAATCAGTCCTCGTCACCAGAAGATAACATGATCTGTTGAAAGTCGAGAGAGCATACCAGTTCCAGAGCGGCTTTCTCTACGAGAATGAGAAAGGGATTGTTAACCCGTATTATCACATCTCCTTCCTTTAAATCCTGCGTTGCAGCTAGTCCGTTACCGAAGCCTGCGTAGCTCTCAACTCTTGCAGCGTAGCTCTCAGATTTCGAAGTATTGAAGTCCATATTTGTGGTTGCATATTGTAGATGTTTGGGAGTGGCATTTTGTGAATATATTATTGTGAAAAGTGGAGCTTCATCATGTCAAGCAACAAACCTCTAGGCCGCCTGGAACTATCATTACTGAGTGCATTGGCAAAAGGACGAAGGTCAGCTAGTCTTTACAATGCATCATAAACGATGTAACAATGTTTCTTGTTTGACTCGTTTAGTAATTTCCTCATTGAGTCTTGGCTAATCCAAAACCTCTGGTGAACTATATAGTATGTACCAGGCAAAGTCATAGGTACATTAGAAATCAAAGTCTCCTTTGAAACTTTGAACATTCATGCCCACAGCTACCTTTTCGCTCAGATCTCTGCGACCCATCTGGCTAAACACCCGTCTCAACGTATCGTACAGATTCGTACTTTGATTTTGACGTATCATACCATCGAGCTCAGAATCGCTAGCTGCACCACCGAGTATATCGCGCGCTTTTTGACGCCCTTCGACTTCGTCTAGATTATGCATTTCTAAGGCTCCCAATAGATGTGCGGCAGCTTCTTGTAAGCAACCAATGTTGATACACGACACACCAAGATTGTACCGTGCGCGCACGAAGTTCGGCCGCAACGCTAATGCCTCCTCGTATGCTCTGATAGCTTCTTCTGAGCGGCCAGAATTTGCGAGCGTTGCTCCAAGACGATTCTGAAGGAGATGTAGTTGATCCCGCTGATTGACTGTGCCTTGCTCTGTAGATGCTAATGCGGATGTGAAGCAATCGACTGCTTTCTCATACTCTTCGGCACCGTAGAATAAAACTCCAAGTCCTACCTGTACATCAGGATCCATATGTTCACCATCTGGTGATAGTTGTGCTGCGCGAATGAAGAGATTGGTTGCTTTCTCATGCAACTGGTGTCGATCTGTGAAGCCAATATCTGTATCTGATGAAAGTTCTTTGGGGTCAATGATCATAGGATACTTAATAGACAACCAACGCTCCAAAGTACGATAGGCTGTACTGTCGTAGCCTTCATTCGTATATGATACTGCGAGGCCCATCAAAGCTGTAAGATTGGTAGGGTCTAGCTTTAGAGCTTGTTCCAAAGCTCGGATTGCAGGAGTCTCCTTCTCATTTTGTGCTTGTGCAGAACCAAGAAGAACCCACGCTTCGATATGCTGTGGATCTTTCTGAGCTGCCGCTTCGAATGCCAGAGACGCCAAAGAAAGGTTTCCACCCTCTTGCATTATCTTAATACCTTCCTCGAATGGATTCGTTACGTTGCTGAATTGGTTATCCGACTCGAACAAGTACTCTCCAAGATGCGGATCTCGATAATTTGAATGTGGACCCAAGCCATCGAATCCATCCCACTGATCGTAGTCGCCTTTTTGGTAAATGTCACCTATGCCCATATCGTCCGTCATATTTTCTTCCATGTCCATTTCCCTAGCAGCCGCGGTCTCAGCTTGTATTCCTCTCCATATTGACTCAAAATCGCCAAATTCATTGGTTTCGGATTCAAGGACTGACCTGTCCATCTGATCAAGCTCTGCCTCCGCAGCCATGCTCTCCTCCACCTCCTTCTGTTGTAGGTCCATCTGCTTGAATTGCTCTTCCCAATGTTCATCATCGAGCTCGACCATTTTCCCTTTTCCTTTGGCATCCTGCTGCATGTTTTGTGATCCCTGGAAACCTGGCTGGTTAATCATTCCCATGCCTATTCCCATACCGTTTATGCCCATTCCCATGCCCATGCCCATTCCCATGCCCATCCCCGGTCTATTCATGCCCATCTGCGGTGGTTGATATCCAGAATTTTGTGCCATCGGGCTTCCTGTTCTTCCTGCCTGTTGATTCATCTGCTGGAATCGTGCGAAGTCTGCCTGACTGAAAGCTGCGCCTTTGGGAGCTTGGAAAGCTGCTTCCATTCGTGCCTGATCTTCTACTCCTGGATTGAACTCGTTCGCCCAGCCGCTTACTCCCGGAGATGCTGAGCCGGCTCGCATCAGAGGCTCTTGGTGTAGTCCATGCTGCATCGCGAAAGCTTCTGGAATCTGTCCATTCTGTTGCATGAAGTCGTTCATCATCTATAACTGTCAGCCATTCGCTCTGCTATCATCCTTCTTCCGGTTATGCCAACCTACATGATCTTGATTTCCATTCATGTTCGAGCTCCGCACACCCTGCAGGCCACCGGGCGTTCTGCCCACCAGCCTATCTCTCTGCAGACTCTTGTCATCCTGAACATGTTTCGTAAATTGACTCAGAGGATTGCCAGCAGTTGAACACTCTGCGCCACCCATGAATGACATCTTGAGGTGTGGTAAAAGAGGTACTCGTATATGTCGGATTTGACGGATATGCTTGCTTGCCTCTCACAATGGCTGCGCTGGAAGTCGTGGGCAGTACTATTGATTTACAGGCAAGGCCGTGAGATAGATTCTACGCGTGATAGAAAGGGTAAACAAATCGTTGAGTTAAAAAGCAATGTAGGGTGTGCCAGAAAATTCTGTGTTTGCTTGTTAATCTTGGTAGAGCTTCCCCAACTCCCCCACATACCTCACCTCGGCTGTCATATGCTAAGAGCCGAAACATGACTGTTAGATGATACTTGACATCCACAAGCAACCAAGTCCGAAACACGTTTGATTTATTTCTTCATCTGATTGTCTGCTATACACCCACTCAACTAAGGAAACTCTATGGTTCATCATGAGAGGAGTTGTGATCTCATATCGAATTACTTATGCAATCCCTTCTACGCCAGCCCAAAACCCTTAATTTACAATGACCAAGAGCTTCAAGACAGATATAGAAGAATGAGACCTTGAACGCTGGCCCTGATATGCCGCGGCCATTTTTCATACACATATCCTCGCTCTCTAATTTCATCTACCTCAAGCCTTCACATCGTACACTCTCGCATCCGGTTCATCTTGTCGTGATTTTGTTCTTCTCGTATACGAGATGTTTAGAAAGGTGAGGATCCTCCAGATGAAGAATCTCCCATATCACCACGAGGTGCTCTAGATTCTCTGGCTCCAGCACTGAAGTCCACTCTCAATTGTCTGCCGTAAACGTCCTTGCCGGAAAGCTGAGCCATCGCCTTTTCCGCAGAGTCGATGTCTACGAAATCTGCGTGCGCGAATCCTCGCGGCTGTCCAGTTCGTCTGTCGATGGCAACGCGGACATCGATGACATTGCGGATATCACGGAAAAGCTTGTTGAGGTCGGCATCGGACATCTCGAAAGCCAAGTTGCCAATGAAGAGCGTCTTGGAAGGAGGGCTGATCTTGTTCTCGCGCTGGGTCTTAGCCATGTAGTTGACAATGAGCCGGCGACCTTCCATTATGGTTTGGTGGCGAGCCTCGATGGCAGCGGTGGCTTCTGAAACGTCAGAGAACTCAACATATCCGAATCTATCAATCATTGTTAGTGACGCTGCTCATGAGAGCATTAGATCAACCATACCCTTTGCTTAGACCTCTGGCATCCTGAGCGATGATAGCAGACTTGATGGTCCCATAGGCCGCGAACTCCTTCTGAAGATCTGCAGATGTGACATCGAACAGCAGATTTCCAACGTAGACACCTGTTGTAGGGGCGAGAACACGGTCCTGAAGAGGCGATCTGTAGCCATCTCTCGCAACATAACCAGAATCCCGGGATCGAGAAGATGCGAATGGATTTGCCTCCGGGTCCCTCTCACTTGGTGCCTCAGCGTCGTCTGATGCGAACCTTCTGAATACTGATGGCGCAATGCTTTGCTGAACCTTCGGTCGGAGGGCAAATGGTGAGGATGTGTTGATTGAACGAGATTTAGAGATGAAGGAGGTGGATGGGGCTGAAGAAGCAGCACGGAGAGCTGCACGGCGTACGAAATGCCTTGGAACCTGGTTAGGATATCGCAAATGCCTTGATCAGTGAGGATTGAGACTTACATGATTACGATTGTATATGTAAAAAGGCTGTAGGGAGAAGAAGAGTCAAGTGCTTGTACAGAGTGTTGATGTTGATGATCAAGTCCTCATTAAAATTATTTCGCAACAACTTAATGCCAAGATAGTTTTACGGGGCCCGCTACCGCTAGCACGAGATTGAGAGATGAGCCTCTTTTTGAAAACAGCTTAAGAGAACATCTAGCAACGGAACTTGAATGCGTACTGTTAATTGTATTTCGGAAGTCTACTTTAGCTACTTCACATAAGTGAATTATCTTCTGAAGGCATACAGTGCAAAGTCTACTGCACGACTTTTACTTTCATCTCAGATATCCTTTAAATGCTTCTTTTAGTTTCAGTCTTCATATTGACACACTGGCTTGTATAGTCTGTCAACAACAGACTCCTGAGCAGGCTGCTGTCAGTCTGCAGATAAGGAGGAGTTTCTTGTTCCATTGTCTCAGAAATTCATCACACATGAGACCTACTACATACAGTCGCAGTTTGACCACTTGCCGCGCTCGTAGTTCAAGGGAAGCGAACACCTCATGACATGACGATGTTGTCACGATGGCAATGCATTCATATTCATCTGAACAGAACAGTCCATCACAAAATCGTCCCAGTGAACACCACTAGAACGGCATCAAACGCAGTCGTTGCTCCCAACAAGTCCTTCCCGTTATTCTTTTCAGCGCCAACCGCAAGTATCAGCGCAAACAAGAAAGTAGACACGCAGATGGTGATATAGTTCGTCATCAATCTGGGATGAAAGGTCATGATCAGCAACGGTGCGAAAAGCGACGCTCTAGCGGTGTCAGTCATTATCGTATTGTCTCAAAGGATTTGGCATGGTGAGATTGGTGAGATGAAGCTGGTGCTCTTGTTACCCTCTAAAAAGGGCCAGTATAAGACGATTCGCAAACGCCGAATGGCGCTCGATTTGGATCTTCGTTTTTAAGCTCGTAGTCACCTTGGACTTGTTAAGTTAGACTTTCAAGTTTTGCGAGTATTGACGGGAGTTACATACGACGTGGTAGGAGATATGTTTCACTATTCAGTTGTGTAGCAGAAGCATTCATCTGAGTAGTTTGTTTGGTATGGGTTTCTGCTTCGTCACGCATAACATGTCAGATCTCATATCATCCTGCCATGACCTGGCGAACTCTCTCCTCAACCGTACGTCTGTCACTCTCGTCTTGTCTGGCCATTTCCAATCTGCTGCGTCTGGGCTGTAGAAGCGGCTTACGATGCGGAAGAGGGATGGCTTCGGTCTGTTGTAGGACTTGAGCTGCTTTATGCTTGGAGGACTGAATCTATGATAGTCAAACGAGTAATTGAATTTCTAGCCATCCTTACAAGGGAAGTTCACTCACTATATTTCAGCAGTTTTCCCCTTATCTTCTCCAGAGGCTCATATCCAAGCTTATCCTGACCGTCCCCCTCGAGGAACGGCGCAAGGTCGATTCCAGCATCCCTCAGAACTCGGCCTTCCCCAAGCCCAGCTTTCGGCCCAGGCAGCCCAAATCTCGACACCAGTTCTAACCGCAAATCCACAAGCCCGGCCTGCAAACACATGATGCCCAGGATATTAAGATCACAAAACCGCCGAAACATGGCCTGATGCTCCAACCTGTGACTATTATTTACAATCCCCAGGGCCCTCGGTAACGCCTGCTCATTTCCCCCCTCCATGTGGTATTTGTGCTTCCAGACTTGCAGCGGCGGAGTGAAAGTCAAAGTCGGAGGCAGCAGCTGCCATAGTTCAAACATCTGGGTTATGAAGCAGCACATCCTCGACTCTTACTCCAAGGAACGTTGTTCTCTACAAACATAGATGAATCTGACACAACAGCTCATGGTGCTGTATTTTGCTGGCAAGTTCTTGCTGTGATGTTCACGGACCCAGTCACCGGATGGATCTTGTTCTCGCCGCGAGAAGAATTCCCGAGTTGTTCATATGTTGTGTTGAATATGGCCAAGACCTTGCTTGGTTGGCTATCAAAGAGGTCTGACACGTTTCGATACCAAGTTTTGCATCAAACGGCTCAGAGAGTATCTAGCTAGGTCGGATCTGGTAGGCAACGGTGATGCCTCTCATTTTCAAGCAGTTATGGCGCCAAGTGCTATACAAACTAAGTCGCAAATGAAACTAAACATAAAGCAGTTCTAGTCTTCAAGTCTTGTGATTGTTGCTAGTTTAAGCTATCTCGCATTAAGACAGAAACTTGTATTTTTTTCCTTGAGAAGACCAGATTTTCGACAGTCCTGACAAAGCCCTCCTTTGAGGTGCAAACTCATCCGCCCGCTCCACGTGCTTGCTCCTAGGTTGCTAACCCCAAGCTGGGAAAGCTATGCAGCCATGATTTCCGGCGCACCCACAGCTACGTGGGTTTGGGAAGAGAGGCGGGTATATATATAAGTAACGCCAGGTCCTCCATGCTAACTAGCCATCGGCGTAGTCAAGTCGAATATGCCCTTTTCCTTCCTACAAGATTGTTCCGGATCCATGCGAGCATAGTTCGCAAATTTTACTGTAACAAACGAAAAATACCCACCAACATGATATGGAACATGTGAACTATACCAGAGAGATGTTAAAAAGACAAAGGAGATATCGAATAGAAGTCTTAGTGGTACAGTGAAGAGGAAAATGCGTACAGGCTGTGCAAAAGTCTGTGGTGTCGCAGGTGATGCGAACAACAACATATCAGTGATGACAAGTCTATGGATGGCTTAGCGAGGACCTAGAACTGGCGATAGCCATTGCCGCGATTGTTCTGATATTGAATTCCGTTCATCGAGTCGGCGGGCGGTGCTGGCGGCATCCGCAGGGGTGGGAGTTCTGGTTGAGGTACCCGGCCAGCCGATGTCTGGAAGTGAGGTTGAGACGTTTCCATAATATGCTCATGCTCTCGGATGACTTGCTCGCCACGGTAAGGAGCAGAGCCACCCATACGACTGTTTTCGGCCCGGAGCTGAGCATTCTCCATACGATAGCTAGCATTCTCCCGAAGTAGTGCCTCTCGCTCTTTGGTCAGGTTGCTCGCCTTACTACGCTCTTTCTCTATGGTGTCTTTCATGCGCCCATATTCGTTTATCGCTAGACATGGTCAGCCTCACTGTCATTTGTTTGCAAGGACAGTCATCATACCTTTGGTAAGAATTTCCCACTTGCTTGCCTTTGAACCACGCTCTTGTGGCATTAGGTCACGTAATTGATCAAATAGGTCCTTCATCTCTGTTCTTCGTTTCCTTTCAGCGAGTTTGTGAGAAACTCTAAGTTCGGGTGTACGAGAATAAGGTTGGCTCCCATTTGGAGATCCGGCGTCACTGTGAAGGTCACTTACTTGCTTGTGTTGCAAGCTGTGGTGATGTGTCGATACACCTTGGAATTCTGAAGAAGCACGGGAAAGGCGTTGTTGGTAGTCATGGGCACCTGCATTGTCGTCAAGTCTCCTCTGACCTTGGGGGTATCTCGATTCGTGAGTGAATTGGCTACTTGCAATCGAATCAGCGAGACTGCTTCTCCTAGAATCCAAGAAAGAAGTTCCGTTGCGATTAAGGGATTCGGCACTTGGCCTTGCCCTCGAGTTGAGCTGTTGAATCGGTTCTTCGGGAAAAGCCCATGCCTGACCAGGGATAGCTTCGGGGGCGCGAGCAATGTTTCCTTGGGCTGGACCTGTAATGGCAGGTGCAATGATGGGGGCTCTCGGTCCCCTTGGTGAAATTGGATCTGGCAAACTTATAGGAGCACTGGTGCGTTGTGAAGTTACCGGGCCGTTGGAGTAGAAGCGACCTAATGAGTTTCTTTCTGCGCCACCTGGGTTACGTTGTTGCTGCAGAGTCGACTGAATTGAGGTCGTTGACTGATTGTTGCTATGATAGGGCGATGAGCCGCCGAGTTTCATTTCTTGAAGTCCAGGGCCCAATGTCGAATTGACGCTTTGTCTGCGGGACGATTCCCCCTCGAAATGGTTATGCCCCTCATTGGTAAAGTTGCTGGAAGCATAAGATTGGCGATCCGG
Source organism: Calycina marina (assembly GCA_019669825.1). Classification (NCBI taxonomy): domain Eukaryota; kingdom Fungi; phylum Ascomycota; class Leotiomycetes; order Helotiales; family Pezizellaceae; genus Calycina; species Calycina marina. The sequence continues at coordinate 50,206 of MU253841.1, read as the reverse complement.
CTGGCGATCAAGTCTGCGAAGCATAGACTGGTCCGTGGTGGGTGAGACCATTGATGCGACGCTCATTGAGCCTGACCCAGGGGAAGGGAGGGGCTGGTTCAATATGGAGGTATTGATAGGAGATGGCGTATGATCTGCCAAAGAGGATTGGTAGTTGGAAGGGGGAGGTGTCAAGATGCTATGTCCATGAGCAGAGTTATCTAGCTACAGTCAGCGCAAATCCCCTTGTCATTGTCGCAGATAAAGAATATTCTGGCGGTCTCACGTTTTGAAGAGGGATCCATGTTGGAGTAATAGGCGGAATCGCGCTGTTCATCTGGCTTGTTAAGCACCCCAGCAAGGCCGTGGGGAAGTGCCGATTGATGTTCGACATTCATTATCAGGTATTATTATGACTGTGGTTGTGGTAGTAATTTTTGGTGGTTGCTGGTGGATAATGTAGCGTCGAGTTCAACGATGAAACTGAAGCACAGACGGCGGCTTCTAGAAGGGTGGATGGTCCAGATCAACAACTGCACGGGTAAAACGAGTGTCGAGTACAGTTGTCAGTTCTCCGGGACCGAGACCTCAGTGAAGAGTAATTCTTCGATTGAGTGGCAGGGAAGGGGAATTTTTGTTGATGTTGTAGGGAAGTTGGATTGCGAGAGGACTGTCTAAGCAATGGGTCAGCGAAGGGATAAGGATTGAGTTTGACACTGTGGAGAGCAAAGGAGAAAACGCCGAATGAGGCTATAGCGCTGGACGGGGGGGGGTCTGTCTCGTCTCGCCCTTCACATGGGAAGCCAGGTGTGTTTGTTCGTACGGAGGGAGGGAAGCACATACTCTAATTTTCTCCCCCTCGTGGCGTGCAGCAAACTTCAAGCTGTGAAGAGTATGGTGGTTGGGCAATTCAAAGCGTGCTCGACACGAAGAGTATCACGTTTGCTGAGCGATACTCTCAGACTGAGAGGCGTTGGGTAGAGGAAATGTTCGGTTAATGGAGGTGAATCGACCAAGTAATAAAGATAAGGAAGATGAGGTAGGTCGAGACTTGAGTTGGACTTCTCTCACGGGTTGCACTCAGCGAGCATGGCAAGTCAGATCGCGACGGATCGCTGATGCCCACGCTAAAAGAAGGCACTAAGCCAGGTCCAAATGTAAGAAAACGTGTACTCTGGGTTGTTGCAAGTCTGTGTGTGTGCAATGCAAGATGATTGTGCGGCCAGGGGTGCAAGCGCAGGGCTCAAGCTAGGGCTTCTGAGATGTCACTCGAGGAGAATAGCGTGGCAATAGAGCAATGCGGGAGTAGAGCAAGGGTTACGGAAGGGGCAATGTGAGAGATGAGGGTAGTTCAGATGAGTTACGAAGTACGATGGCTGGCATGAACATGCGCAAATGGGTCTGTCCAAGGCGTTAAAACTATAAACCTAGAGCCCAGCGACTTTGCACAGAGAGATGGAATATAGGTATGAGGCCATATTCGAACTTGCTAAGCCCCGACGAGCCTGTCCATAGAGCGGAACGGCGTAAACTGCAGGTGGCGGATGTGCATGTCACTGACAATATATAGTAATGCTATTGCTGGAACTGTCGATTCTACAACCGCCTACAACGTAGCTAGGAAGATGCCATGCTGGCTGGTACATAGAGACAGGCAGATGTAGATACAGGTCTGTAGCAAGTGCACGGGTTTTTCTCGCCTGGCGGTAGTTTGTGAATCTCTGCTGCCTAGGTGCCTAATTACTTCTGGCATGGGTCAATGTGCAACAATGCAAGGGGTGAACCTCTCAGTCATTGCCGTGAATGGATAGGCCTTAACTAGTCCAAGTGTGAGAGGTACGGTACGATAGCAGAAGCTTATCCGCCATCCTCGTGCAGGCTCAGCCGAGTCGTTCAAAGAACGTGTTCTCTGTGACAAGAATTGTCAGCTCACTATTATTTAAATGACTAGGAGAGGAAGCTCGAGGGAGGTCACCATGGTAGATAGATCTCGTCGTGGCAGTTGTACTTCCTACTCTACCGCTTCGCTAGACACCACACAAACGTCATATGGCGATGGGAGGGGAAAGGAAGGGAGGGGATAGGACAGGATAGGGTAGGATAAGAACTCAAGAGTTAGGGCAAGTGCTCCAAAGTTAGGGCAAGTAGTCAAGGGATAGGGCAAGTGCTCAAGGGATAGGGCAAGTGCTCAAGGGATAGGGCAAATACTCAAGGGGTGGGGCAAGAACTCAAATATCGGTTTCATCCTAGGATACATCATCCTAGGATACATCATCCTAGGGTCCCAATGGGGGCGATATGAATACCTATGGGGTTGTGAAACACCGAGAGACTACTGCATTGCGTTAGCGCCAAACCCGTATAAATCCAACATGTTACAAGGTCAGCTCTCCAGCCTGGTTACATATAAGTCTTTCGGGGGCATTTACTAGCGCAAATCACCGATTGCCGCCATTCTGCATATCACAAAATGTCCTGGTGCTTGGCCGAAATACTGGAGTCACCCTGACATGCGCTGCACTCTGTGCACTTCGGAAACCACCCATCTACGGTCTTCTGTCATACGTCTCTAGTCCCTCCCGTTGGCCGCCATCCATAATACAGCAAAGTATGAGTATAAGTATCGGTATGTATTAAGATAGCTACTTCAATCACCACCATCCTTAGCCGCGGAGCGCCACTTCCCTACATACGTAGATCTACAACATTCCCGAATCTATGTCGGCGATATCCCAGTACAGGAGAGTCCTGCTCTACAATGCTAGCTTCATGGCATATCATAGTAGCAAAATGTATCGATCCTTTGTCCACGATCAGCATTTTTAAGCGGATACATGGGGCAGTCAAGCCCTCCGCCTTTACTTGGCGAGCAGGTGGTTTCGTACAACTTACCCCTTGCGTCTTGTGGCTTTTCCATTTCAATGATAGAACGACAACTGGATCATATATCATATCTTCGGCATGTTGCATCCATGTGTTCGTAGACTCGCTACTCAGCGCATGCGCAGCCCTGCACGAACTTGCTCGTTAGTCGTCACTGTGTCGCTGAAGAATGCCAACCAGTGCGAAAATAATACAATGGCGGCTGTGCTTATGTAGTACGGGAAGACACTGGCCAAGTAACGAGGGTGTGATGGCAGGTAACGGAAGCTTTATCGATTCAGCACTGCATACCTGGCACAGTGCCGTATACTCGTGTACAAAGACTCGTGCACAAGGGCGGCAGCCATACGCTATACCGAGACCCGGGGTAAGGCTGCAATTTATCTGCAAAAGGTACACACAATGCATGAAGATGGCTGATAAGCATCACCATAGGGCATCGCCATCAAGCATCACCACAATGCATCACCACAAAGCATCATATCTACAAGCCACCAACTTCTCCTCATCTTCGCCGGGCAGCCACATGACAAGACGAGTCGACTGGCTCACATCCGAGTATCCGAGCGTAGATTGCTCCTGATGTACGGTACTACCAAGCTGAAGGAAATACAGTCCTAGGTCTCACCTTTGTACTTGGGGGCTGGAGGCTTGGGGCTTCTCCTGTCTCCTAGACAGTACCCCGTGGATCACCGCTCACTGGGAAATGTCAGATCTCCACGCTACTCAGAGTGTGGTTCTACAAGAGCAGTTGTAACGGTAGCCAGTGAATGCGAAGAATCTCTTGAAGGCTGGCCAAGTATTGGCTGGATTTGAGACGACACAGGCTCCAGCAGCTCGGTCGCTAGCATCATTCTCGGGATACTCGCTCTGGTGCCGATTTTCAGTGTCGAGCACAAACATCGCCGCTACTAGGGATGACACATCGACATATGACACACAGAAGACAAGAGAAGCGTTCGGCTCGCAGCTAGCTAAATACACGGTATTATGCCACCAATTTACCTGCCACTGCATGCTTCATCTTGCCAGTCCTAGCCCATTGGGTTATCCCTCTGCATATCGAATCTCAGGCTTCGTGCTTTGTACTGCGCAGATATAGCCTAATAACATGCAAGTGCACTTGGCTCTATTTGAATCAGAACATCACTCATGTCGAACGATCCATTATGCAAGCATTGTAACGAGACAGTATATTTTATCTATCGGTTGACAGATTCGATGCCGCTATGCCATTGCTTCGAATGGCATAGATCGTCATTTTGACTGGCAACTGTTGCGATATCTGCATCTTATCTGAGTCAGACGTCTCCTATCCTTGCTCAAGGACGTGGCTCGCATCCGAGTTCCCAAACCATACTTTGGCAAATTATGTAGCGTAAAAGGCTGCATCCGAGAACGGAGTTTCGTATGTAGTTGTGACACCAGCTGCAATTGTTCATCACTGATTGACTGGGTTTTGGCGGGAACAAATGGAGCCAGTTCCAATTTCACATTAAGCTGTACAACCTACGATACATGCTAGTTCCAGTCCTGTATAGGCGTAGAAGTGACTTACTGTAGCTCATCAAAGTACTAGATATTGATACCGTCTGGCTGGTAGACATTGTTACCGCAGATCATGCGGAGTCATTCCTGACGCAGTCTCCCGCTATGACTTGCATGGAGCCGCAGGCCTATCTACCATAGATTGGTAAGAATTATTCGAGGCTTTCCGACTTGGCTCTTGTTTGCTTGCTTCATTACTTTGCTGCTTATCGTATGCATCGGTCCTGGGAAATGAGGGAAAGCGTTCCGCTAGAGAACATAGCATCAGCTGCAACATTTCTATCCTTAGGCATGGGGAAACTCGAGTTTTTTCTTGCAACGTCAAGTCTTCAGACTAAGAGACTCTGGTTCATTCTGCTCCAGTCGAGTCTATCCCAAACTCCGTGCAACGCAACAAAAACAGATCCATAACCCGCCAGCCCGGTCTCCTCAACGGGCTGCCGCATAGTGTTTCGTGTGATCGCTGCCCCCTTCGCGATCAGTCTACCAATTCCAGTCTACCAATTTCAGTCTACCGATTCCAGTCTTCCCCACATCTTGCCATGCCCCCTTGACCTTCCAATTCTTACCTAGGCATCCCATACATATGCCTGAACGCTGTCGCCATGTGGCAGTTGCTGTTCCTTCTCATCTCCCGTTCCCAGATGAAAGGATCGCAGAGCGTGCAAGTAGCCGACGGTGGATCCTAAAGCGTGAATATTGTCTGGTAGAAGCCCGGTCATGTCAATATGGGCCTGTATGGTTCCAGGAAATCGTCCAAATGAATGAATACGAGCCACGTCTAGAATAACATCTGGGTCCGATCCAGCCATGAATCAACTAAACAACCCAATAAGCTGCAATCCACCACACATGTGGGATTTTGAAGTTTCCACAAAACTTGATGATGGGACTGAAGTCTCACTATTCATACATGCTGCCATCCATTGTAGTACAGAACCTGGAGTTCGTTGACTAGGCATTCAACTCCATTCTCTTTCCTGATTGCCACTCCACCCTCGCTTTTCTTTCCGCCATTCTCCCACTTCTTCAGTCTTCTCCTGATCACCGCTCCTTCAGTATGGAGAACGAACCACTGAAACCACCTTGCCCGCCTGTTCGCCCAGACTCCCGTTACCATATCCCTATTTAGAGTAAGCACGATGAAGCTCTTGAGCTCTACCTTTTTATTCATCTGGCCGCAAAGCGTTTGGATATTTCACCACGTACCATGTATGTGGCCATATTCGCTCGCCTTGCGAAGGATTCAAAATTTCATAGGTGCTTATATTGTACGACACCCTGACCGATGGGTTCGCAAATACGCCGTAAGTGTCTCGTAGTGGATTATCTGCATGTATCAAGCAGCATTCCGACCCCTCTACATGCATTGCTGCCAAGCTGTCTTCAACTCCTCGAAACCTCAGCCCATTCGCTCCATAGAAAGGCGCAGCATCAAATACGGTCATGCCGTTCCAACAGCTTTTGACAGGAATCGCGGTATTAGCACGCATCGCTTCCAGCGATGCTGAGTTGTGGAAGAAAGGAAAGAAGTGTGTGGCCGTTTTGTGACCATTGGAGTCACGCAATGCGAAAGTATCGTAGTAGTCAGTAGCTGAGTTCTGGAAATCGAGTGAACATGCTGCTGAATAGGAGCCGTGGTTTGTCTGAAGGAGGGTCAAGACGTCCTCGGTATAGTTGTTGTCAGTACACCATGATTGCCTCGCAACCGGAGATGAGTGAAGACTTACCGTGAATACTACGTCGTTAATCCAAAGGATCTTATCCCACTCGCCTTCGGGGCCTTCAAGCAGCGGCTCCAAGACCTGGTTCCGCAGAGAAGCCAAGTAGGGTAGCCTTCGCATCTCCCATCCTTCTTTGCCTGCTTTCGACTCAGGACGTCCAGTATAGACCCAACCTTGTCTCTTCCCCTCCTCTGGTAGAGCTCTCAGCATATCTTGCTGCTCTAAATGATTGATGCCGGTCAATATCCGATGCTTGACTCCCAATTTCTGAAGCTCGCCTCCGAGTTCCAGAAGTGCACCCTTCGTATTCTCCAAAGATCCCGACTCGGTAATTGAAATATAGACGTTCTCCGGTCCAAGATCTTGCACCAGTGTCAATAGGGCATTCGACCACGACATGCGCAAAATATACCTGTGAAGCTGTAAGTCATGTGACCATGAAAGGGGAGGCAGCGATACTTACTCCGAATTGCGGAACATAGATGCGATGAATATCTTTTGACCCACGGTTCTAGAGCTCTTGTATACCCTTGTCGAAGGCGATAGAGACTTCGCGATAAGCACTGCATCTAGTGCAAGGAGGCAGAGCAGGACTAGTACTATGGAACGTGTCCTCAGAAACCTCCTTCGAAACGAACGTGATATGAGTAACATATCGACAGGTTATAAGCGAGCGCCGGCTCGGGAATGTCCTGCTATGTTCAACGAAGATGACCGCTGTTGTGTGAAGTAACGCGAGACATGTCAAGCAAGGGAGGGCCAGCACTCGAATCGTTCTGGGGTCCCATTAAAACGGTACGATATTCTGGATAGTGATTGTGCCTAAGCCGGGTTTATTGCAGGAAACGAATTTCGAAGATGATACACAGAGTGACACAAAAAAAGCAAAGCTCAAGGCTGGGAAAGAAGAAATCACTTTAAGGGGAGGAATACGAAAATTCGCTGATTGGCTAATGCCAGAAGCCAAGCGAAGGCCTAGCGCCATATTCAACTTTTCTACGGCTTACTGCAGATCAACTACCTACCTACATAGGTAGATGTGAGGATGTAAAGCTGGTCAGCTGGTCATAATACATGGCATCAGGGACTTCTGTATCAACACGGTTGTACTGCTCTCTACTCTCTCCAATCATAAACGCGATTATATGCGCTATACTTTCTGTACAATAGCCACTATTTACATAATGATCGATACACAATGCGTTCATTACCATCCTACCTCCCCTTCACCGTTCCCTATCTTTATGACACCATTCTTCCGACGTTCAGCTTGCCATCTCTCAATCCAGGATTTCATCTTAGCTCGGCTTGACGCATTTCCAACGTTGACCGTTGGTATGACCTTTTCTATCCGCAGAGCACAAACAAACATGGACAGTTCTCTGAAGCTGCTGTGTTCACTGTAAGGTACACCAAAGCAAGAGGCTTCCTTAGTGCTGCCACGCTGGGGTACAAGGTCCACTATTGAGTATGATGAACGCCAGTTCAAAGAGTTGAGAACGGTTGAGACTGTCGGGGAGTCGGTAAACCTAGAAATGTTAGCACCAGGGTTTACAATGGCGAGAATTGGGAGAGTATAATTTGGGAAGAAGTCGGGTTCAGTCAGGAAACGTACCTGGAGTTTGGTGGTTTATAGTTCCACCCACTAGGTCTGAATCCAACGATCCTCGAGAAATGTGGTTTGTATGTCGTCAGATATTCGTGAAGTGTCTCTGGTCGTAGCTCCATAATCATCTGCATGTGAATTTGGGCTTCCAGTGGATCGTCAGTCATGCGACTCGACAACTCTGTGTCTTCTAGAGCAGCACAAATCTTCAGCTTCCGATTTGGAGCATAAATCTTGCAGTCCAATGCTCTCGCAATGCCCATGCAGATGCGCTCTTTCCCGATACTGTAAGTACCGCAAACAATCAACAGACGGCCCCGGGTCTTGTGATTATCAATTGCCATAGCCTCACTAGAGTCTTCCGCTTTCAAACTAGGGTTTTGCACAAACTTCTGCATTCCAGTACCAGCTCGCTGACGTTTGACAACCTCCCAAGCATCTTGCTCTTCCGCTCGCTCTTTCGTGAGGCTAACACACATTTCTGCACAGGCAGTTATAACATCCTCCTGTGACGGAAAGGCATATCGAGGGTTGAGGTAGGTAGTGTCTAGATAACAAACGTCAATTTTCTGCTGCTTCGACTTCCCGTTGATAGAATCGACAATGTCAGGCATCAGTTTCGGGTGAGCTATATGGGCAGGGCAGGCTCGGAAGTCTCCGCAATGCAGGACTCGCTGGACCTTAGGAGTTTTCCCAACGCCTAGGACTTTCTCGAAGAGATAAAGAGAGCTACCTGGACAGTGGTTGGCTGGTATCATGGTGACTGTAACACCATTGGTGCCTGGAACATCAATCTTATCTTCGAATTCCAAGCATACTACCCATTTTGAATCCACCTTTAGTTGTTGTTTCACTAGATTGCCTGTGACTTTGCTGCAGTAGATCGGGCCATGGCACCATGAAGATGTGAGCCCGACATAATGATCGCTGTGGAAGTGGCTGAGGAAGTATGCATTTATGCCTTGTACAGCACCATATCGAAATGCGTCTACTGCGATGAAGAAGCCGGGCATTATCTTATAAAACGGACATGTTCTCTGGTACGCTGCTTTGCCTCGAGATGCGTTTTCGGCAGCGGCAGCAGTCGTCCATGCCTCGTCTTCGGCGTGGCCAGCCATTAGCTTCGAAAAGGCCGATGGCGGGGCAGTAGTTTTGTTGCCAAATTCAAAAGGGTTCGCTTGACCAGGTCTTGCAATCGCTGCTTTCTGGAACCGCCTACTAGCTCCAGAAGGCATGCATTTAACCTCGGATAGCTCGGATTTCCTAAGCGGAACGGCAGCCTCAGGTAAAGGCATTGGATTGCCGTCTAAGCAGCCATTGACATGACGTGTGGTTTCTTCTTCTGAAAGACCGTGAAGACCAGCATTGCAGATGGGGCAGGTGGCAGCCATGGCCTGATCAGCGGGATCTCGGCCAGCAAATGAGTCCAAGTGCTCACCTTCATCAGCATCGTCTAGAATTGCTTGGTCTTTCATCCACTTCCTTTCGATGAACTCTTCCCCGTCAGCAAACTCATCCATCTGATCCGCAAGGTCGTCAAATTTCTCCCACTCGTCCACACTAGTGTGCTCCTGCTTCAGTGTGGGAATAGATGGCAGCGGAACAGCTTCAGCTAATACTGTTTTCGGTTGAACATCAATTTTCTCCTGGGCTTTGACCTTGTTGTTCGCTTGTAGAGCTTCCCACAACACCTGTGCGTCTGCAACTGGGGCTTTCTTCGGCAGTCTTGGTGCAAGTTTGGTGGGCTCTACGGCCTGAGTTGCAGAACGGCTTTCTCTTGTATCATCTTCTACGTAGATATTGGTGTCGATCTCATATTCGACTGATTGTCTTGAACGCCGCTCGCGCTTTTCGGCATCTCTTGAATCCTGAGCGTCAGGCGCACCATTCTGGATAGGTGTATAACTAGATGTCTCACTTAGCGACGGATCTCGTAAGATGAAAGTCCCATTTAACAACACGAGAATACGAGACTAGGTAGTAATTTGCTTACATTTCATCATCACTATCAGAGTCTGCAAGAAAAGGCCCTTTTTGTCTAGACTTCTTGCGCTTGATCTTCTGCGACGGCTCCGTGATAACCTGTCCTGAGACCTGTATCTTCCCGGTATATTGTGACGACGATACTGCGATCTTTCCCATATCATTTTTCTTCGCAGTGACAGCAGCCTCCATATCACTACCTAATGCACCAGGCGTACTTCCCTCTGAGGTCCTTCTTCTCTTGACCGATCCACCCAGCTCATTGTAGCGCTTCAAATCGATGTTTTCGTCGGCTTCATACAGGTCTTCAATATCGATCCCGAAGTCAGACACATCTGGACTGATTTGTCTGGGTCTTGCTTGGATGTTCTCCGAGGTCTTCTGTGAAAAGAAAATCGAATCATCCTTCAATGGCGAGTCAACTTTCTTGAAAAATTTGAGAATACTGGCATTCGGTTTGTTAGTGTTCTTGATCGCCGGAGTCTTCTTGACGCTCTGCCGAGCAGTAGATGGTACATTGGTCTTCGAGTTTGGCCGTGGAGTGAGCGGTTTCGTGGATCCTTGAATCGCTGTCATTGCTGCTAGAGACTGGTGAGTAGTACTGCGACTACTCGGAGGGGTGGGTGGCCTTCCTGTGGAGGATTTTAGTGGGTTTTCAATTGATGGAGAAGCGTTCTCTCGAGGGTTGCGGAACATAATGGTTCAGGGCTCTGTAAAGATTTGCCTCGCACCGAGGATCAGGCATACATCCAGAGATTGAGCAGCAATGTCAAACAGGAAAGTAGGACAGTTCCTTCACGTGTTCAAAGTCTTGGTGGTTGTCGGTTTGTACTGACTGTGGCCGATAGATTTGTGGGAATTGACATAGGTCGTTGCGAAAACGCGGTACACGCGGTCAGGTGACTTATGAGGTCTGGTCAGACTAGGTACAATTGCACGTCGTTTTACTGAAAAAGAATCGAGGCTATACTGCTATAGATGCAGTGCATGCCAAGAAAAAGGTCTCAGTGACATTGTCATTTCAGGTAGATGTGGACTTCTGTCATGGTCTCAATTCTTGAATGTTGCTTCTAAATATTTTGACGATGCCTTTCTGCCTGGAACAACCTGAAACTCCTTACTCAGCTGTGAAGAGCCCTGCTTTGTTGTGTATCATCCTGCGCTATTGGTATCATCTTTGCGGACCGTGTCTGTTGGTTCATTTCTCCCTATGTGAAGCCTTGATCCTTCTATAGACAACTGGTTGCGTGCCATGCTTTATGCCTTACCTCTGAAAACCGCAGAGGTGTCTGATCAACCTTGCTTTGTTTTGGACGCTTGTGACGATGCTTCTCTTCGTGTAGCTAGGGTCAATGTTAGTATGTGCCCCTATTGTTAAGACATCTGCAGACATACCATCTTCTAACAAGGCTGTATCCACCACACTACCAGGAAGATGCACATATCGAACCACACTGCCCCTTATGAATACGTTTTTGACTGAGGACTAGTCATTCAGGAGAATCAGTTTCGGTCTTGCAACATATAAACTCCAGTCGTTCATATTCCATGCCAAAGAGGTACATCCGTTCCCTGCGCAAAGACTTCCAACTCACCATATGCGGGTACTTCAGCTCCTCCACCACTTGTATATCATCTAGCTTTATGTTGAGGTACTGGTCAACTGACTTGAGCGTGCCCTTGATTTGTATGTCGTTCTTTAGCTCGACCGTTACTTCGTGGTCCACCAACGTCTTGAAAAAGCTGCGCAAAAGTAATCAGCACATGATACGTAAAAGCATCTAAGGCAGAGTTGGAATACCTGAAGAATAACATCTTAAGTGTTGAGGTTGTTCTCACGGGTCAAGGTCGATCTTAGAGGGGCCTAGATGTGGACTGTACTGTGGCCTGAGGCAGGATATTTACTCGGCTTGGCATTGCCAAGATATCAGCTTCACATAACCAACACGACAAAACACGCCTCGGCGGTTCCTTATACGGATCTGATTGTATTACAACTTGGAAATAACCTACATCTCGAATAATAAACATGGCCGCCCAGTAAATTTCTCCAATGTAAACAAATAGATCTTTTCTCTGGGCTTATATCAACTTATTGCTATTCTGGTCCTTTTGAAAGAACGTAGGTAACGAGAGCTTCCTGCAGATAATTCACCACCACCACCTCCAAGACTTTGATACTGGCTTAGCATACAATCATTTGCTGAGCAGCCTTGACTGTCCATCATGCTACTTGTTATTGATCTTTGGGCTTTTCAAAATAAGCAGCGGCTGACATGAGAACGATTTCTATACTGTACTGCAATATCTCTGGATTTAATTACCAACAAGCGATGTTATGAGAATCGTTCAAGCCAGTGTCTGCAAAGAGTCATCTCAAGCCAGATGGGGTGCAAACCCTCGCTTCGCCTCAGTCGCGCTCTATCTTATTGGTACTCGCTATAAGAAGTAGGAAGGCAGAAAGATTAGGATAGATAGTTGCACTTTATGTCACCCATCCTGGGTGTTGATAACGAGCTCAAACAGTTGTATCGCGGTTTTCAATAAAACCTACATCAGTGACAAAGAACCGATCTCTTGGGCAGCCTATCTTGAAAGCCACCAAGCAGAAAGCCGAGTAACTAAACATATTGGTGTAGCCAATATGCCGCTCACCATGGACCTTCGAAATCCCGTGTGTGGCCTCGAAGTCTTGTGAGTGTAACCTCGAAGTCCTGTATGTGTGGACTCGGAGCTACCCATTGGCCACGGACGAATTTTCCACAGTGCTCCAGCTCCGGACAAAGATTGCGGTGCCATGGCTGATGGCCGACAAGCATCTCGACTAGTCTTGAAGATCGACAGCAGCAGGACGTAGGTGACACTGCATCGCCGGACACTCTTCCTCTGTACCTTGTCAAAACGAGACATATAAAGACTCGGTTGTGGACCATGCAGACCAGCGAGATGACTCTCGCGTCCGTGTTACAATGGCCGCTGTTGAAGACTCTCCTACTGGACCTCCAGGATTACCCGACTATGTGCTAGATCCCAATGCCGTCTTGAAAGATACCACTGCAGTCTGGAGATATCAAAGACCGCCTGATTACACAAATACCAGAAGGGTATATAACCATAGTGAGCGATTTCCTTGCTACGTGCCCCTTTCTTCTCACTAACTTCTGACAGCCAAGAGCAAACATCATGAAGCAGCCAGTCTCCCTGATCTGGTGGAGAATCTAGTTAAGAACTGGGAGATCGAAGCAAGCTTCAAGACTTCGATCAAAGACTGGAGGACTATCGATCAGTCCAATTATACCTTCTCTGTCAATGGTGGACCTGCTCAAACTGGCGAGCACATGTTAAAGGTTGGAACGTATAATGCAACCATCACGTCCAATGAGTACTATAGCCCAGAGAACTCAGACTTCGCAGCGAGTCATAAAACTTTCAAGCGCATGATGCCAACGTTTGCCTGGGAAGTGTTGGAGGTGTATAGCGGGCCTCCTGTGGTGTCTTTCAAGTGGCGACACTGGGGTACGATGGTGAAGGACTATGTCAGCCTCAACAAGCGAGTTACTCATACTATCTTCTACACCGAAGCTAACGAGACCCAGCAAAGGAGAGAAAGTCACAGCCAAAGCACACGGTGGCCAGATTGATATCCAGGGCGTCATTACCGCGAAAGTGAATGACAAGCTGCAACTACAAAGTGTCGAGGTATGGTTTGATCCTCTCGAGATGTTCCGCCAAATCGCCCCTGGTGGGGTTGTAAATAAGGTAAAGCATGAGCCGGTGGCTGGCTTGGACCTCATTACTCAGCTACATGGCGAGGAGACTGTTGATGGACAAGAAGTAGAGGCCGCACATGCGGAAATGAATACGATCACGTCGGCAGAATGTCCTTTCATAAATCAGGAGTAGGATGATAGATGCTATGGCGCTGTTTCGGTTCTTTCTAGGCGCTGTTTTTGTCAGTGGTGTAAGTTTGTGAATGATCTGTATTAGCAAGTCTTATTGCAATGCTTAGTCAATGCTAGCATGTTCACTGAGTTTTCAGCCTATGGAGAGAGCGTGGGACATAAGCTCGCATCATGAGACGCCGGACAGATTGTATATTTCCCATACAGCGTCTTCCTCGTCTCCAACCCAACCACCGTCGTGATCGCAATGAGCAACACAATCAACATCCCCATGTACATCTTTTACCATGTAGCACTGATGGTAGTTGCCGACTGGACTTTCCAGAAAATCAACCCATGATCTCCAGCGTCGCACTTAGCTAAAGCAGATAGTAAATGTTGATAAAAATGTTTGTGGCCGTGTAGACGTGCCGTTCCAGGGACTCAAATAGAACAGTGTGATTCCCCAGAGGCCGATGAGGACAGTCATGAGGGGCGCTCAGACAAGGATACCGCGCCATCAAGCTTATTGAAGTTCGCAAAACTGTAATTATCGCTCAAACAAAACGCAATCGGCAGTCGAAAGATCCCAGAAATGGTCATAGGGACAAAAACATAGCTGATCGACACCAAATCCGCATACTTGTACGATGTCGGACGTACAATCCCCATAATTAGCGCATTGATCGCCGAGATAACGTGCAGCCAAATAACGACAGTCTTCGCCGCCGTTCCCGAGATGAAAATAATATGAATCTTCGATGGCTGCCGCAGGCAATGTGCGCTACTTTTCGCAATCATAGATTCATTCCCATCCCAACCCTCCTTCATCCAGAGCACAGCATTGGACTGGCACAAATTAGTCATGATAACGTTGTGTCGAAAACTATGAGGAAACCAGATCATGTTGAAAGTCACACAGCCGCCATGGCCATCGGATACACGATTGCGAAGTAGCGGCACATGATGGAGGTGGGATTTAAGAAACTGATACCGTCGTGCCAGCGCAGCTGTTTGGGCTGCAGGATTATTGGGCTGGGAATACTGGCGAGTAAGTGAGCAGTTAACGGGGTAAGACAGTATGTTAGGAGATCGATCTGTTCTGCCTGGGTGATTCCTGAGGATTGTTTGTCGAAGAGAACGGTCACACGTTTTGTGAGGGACTTCTGGGTGGGTCACCGATATTCAAATTTTGGAACCTAAATACAATTACCATGGTGTGAAGTGTAGTAGAGTCTACTCTGTGTATGATGTGAGCTATGATATATGTCTCTGTCTGAGCTGGTCTACATGAAAAGAAAGCATAGAACTTTAAACTTAAGCTTAAGGAAGCAAGCAACAGGTGAGTCTGTAGCAGTATATACATTTATGTCAATCTATTGGCACTGTATGGATTGGGTGTAATAAGGTTGTATTTCCATAATGGATCAAGGGTGACGGAAATGCTCCATAACTACCTACTATTTTACACTGGGCCCAGATAAATGGGGCACTGCCCGTGCATAAGTCACGCTCTCACGTGAGCTCACTTCACACAGATATGATATAATTTCTCAACACAATCTACCAATTGGAGACCCATTCAGCTTACTTGAGCGCAGGGTAATTCTGCAGAACTTGGGTCCTAATGATAGTAGTGACCTGACATTGGAAAGACGTTGCTCCCTAGAAAGGCCAAGCAACAATAATGACTCTCCGTCCGAAAATCGGGGGCCAGGCGCCAACATGGAAACAATCCTTTCGGAAACACGATCACTTATGACTTTGTCAGCTCGAGAAGAGGATTGCATTTGCGGAAAAAAGAGGGGCAGAGGTACACTATGGTAATGATGGTGGCCCGGACTTGTTTAAAAATCAAGCGTTCGCTCGGCAGCTCTGACTTCAAGTGTATATTCAGATCCGACGGTGTCTTATTCGAGTATGTACAATGGACGAACATATATGTCAAGGAACCGTTACAGATCATGGAATCCTGAAGGCAACTTCGGCGGGTAGCCTAAAACTTGCACAAAACATCCTCTTATTTGGCGCAACATCTCGGACATCATGAATCACAAGATCTGGGTCTCCAACCTTGATCTCATATTCCAGCTGTTTGCTTATACGTTGACAAATGTCAATGGCTTCTCTAGCGTTATCGGCGCTCTTGGTCGAAAAGCAGTGAACGTGTACCAGCGGCAGTCTCGCATTGGTATGCGGCTTGAACAGATTTTCGTGGCCACGATAGACACCACAGAAAGCGTGGAGGAATTCTATAGCGGATGCAGGAAGATTCATAACGAAGTGGTTGACGGTTTTAGGTATCGTGATGAGTGTCGGTGGTTGTGGATTGGCGCCGCCTGTACTCTCGCTGGCTCCAAATTTGCGCTTTGCGGGTATCTCTATAATATTGGCATCAACGACATTGAGGTGTATCAATTCGTTGACAGTATATCCAATGAAGTGGTGGCCATCCTGTTTGTAAGGGCGCACAAACTTCTCCACCTGTTCAACGCGTCAGCTAGCAAACTTTTTGTGAACATGCAGAGACAGATTCAATTTGGGGAAGGTCAGATGCAGGTTCATCAAATCGACGTATGACTATATTGACCGTTGAGATATTTAAATCTTATTATGAAAAGAGGGAGCGCTGAGCAAATACACATACCTTGTTTCGTATTATGCCTTTCTGCAGGTATTGGAAGCTCTCAGGGTTGAGATCATTAGCGAAAACGAGTACTCCCTTCTTCGCAGCGGGTAAGGCAAAGGGTCCAATGCCAGCCATGACATCGCACACAACCTCTCCAGGCTTGAAGATTCCAATAAGCCTCTTATGCTCTGTCTCGAGTCGAGGGTTCCAATAGACCTTCGAGAAATCGAACTCAAATGTGCAACCACCCTCAATGACCTCGACATTCATGTTGTCTTCTCCAAGGAGGACCTCGTAATCGAAAGTCCTGAATTCTGACTGCTCTCCAACAGTATCGATTTTGTTGATTACCGTTTTTATGCTTGGGTTCTTGTCTTTCACTACCTCTGCTATTATGTGCTTATATGGTAGGTATTGGTCTCGTATATTCAGGTGGGCTTGAGAAAATCAGTTTCATAACGAGAGTGTTTGCGCACTCACTTACCAACATGACCAACCACTGCAAACCCACTAGGTATTTCGTCTAGCATGTCTTCTGGAAGCAATGCCTGCATTACTTCCGCTGGTTTCGTAAGCCAAAACGCTCCTAGTGAAGCAGGTGTATCCTACCGTACGAATAGTAGTCATAATCAAGCTTGACTTCATGCGCCAGAACCTCGATTTCCTTTGCAGCTACACCCTCCAGAACTGGTTTACCCCATGTTGACGGATCTAGCAACATATAAGCCCCTTCACACCAGTCCAGACTCACTGCTAATACCTTCGGGTTTTATCTGCGGTCTCAGCAGTATACATTTCCCTCCTTTTCTCGCATACGATGAGTCAGGGTCGAGAATCGTTGGTTTCAGTCTATCCAACCCCACTATATCCCGACTACTTTGCAGAGCCTTGACATATTTATTGATATTCTTGGGCTCAAAAACCCGTGCGGCCGCTACAGGTATTGTTTTGTTGAAGATTGCGCGGTCGAGAGCAGCGCCAGAGGTGCGAACAATGGAGGGACGAAATATCGACATCGCCTCCGTGGAGCAGGAGCTAGTGATTGGAGATTTCTGTCGCACTGTTTAGCTGCTGGTGGGGAGAGGTACCGATTCATGCCGCGAACCTAGGAATTTAGAAGCTTTACCTGCATGTTTTCGATTCTTGATCTCTGATGTGAAGAAAGCACCGTATTGCTGGGCAGTTCATCCGCATCAAACTAACCAGCCAAATAATTTCAGGCAAGGCTGACAGATTGCGGGAACGCTAGTAAATGGCTCCATAGTGATGTCAGGGAGGGACAAAGCCGATGGCGTGAATGTAATAGATGCAAAGACGGGTGAGAAGTGCTTGTAGCGCGATTGGCAATTCATTTTCCAGAAGCGATGACAGGCTCGAAGAAACGTACTTTGGACTCATTCTTCAGTCCAGCACAGAAGAAGAACAAGGCCGAGGATGCCATATCCAGTCTTCCAGTACAGCCAGCCAATACCGAGATACATGTAGTTGTTCAATCGATGCACTATACTTCAGACCTAGCTGATCTAGCAACAGAAAGCGCTATCATCTCATCCCACGTATCCATTTCCGATCCCAGACTTTCCAGACTCCATCTCCATAAGCCTAGTATCATTCCCATCATCGATCGGTCGAGCCATAGACAACCAGGTCCATCTCGATCTCCTATACTTCGAACCTTACATACCGAAGTATCTTGAACGAGATGTTTTCAAGTTTTTTCGAAGCGAGTTACCGTTCTACAGAGTAGAATACAGGATCAAGAGATATGGCACAGATACCAGCATTCGAACACCTAGATACACCACTGTGTTTGGCCTAGATGATACGTCTAGATTTGACGAGGGAGGGGAAGTTGTGGATGCGAAGAGTAGATTGAAGGTTGTGAATGACAAGAATTATTTGAAATATCCGCCGCGGCCGATACCGAAGTGTTTAGATGAACTTCGACTGTCGACAGAGGCAGCGACTGGCTGTAAATTCAATATTTGCTTGGTCAACTACTATGCATCGGGAGCGGACAGCATCTCATACCACAGTATGGTCTCCTGCCTTCTCTTTTGAACAAAAGCTGATGACGAATGTACAGGTGACGATGAACGATTTCTAGGTACTGATCCAGCGATCGCTTCCTTCTCCTTCGGTGCTAGAAGAGACTTTCTCATGAAGCACAAACCAATACCAGTCAAAGAAAACTCTCCTCTGCCTCCAGAAACCAAATCAATCAAATTACCACTGGCTAGTGGTGACATGGTGCTAATGAGAGGCAAGACGCAGGCCAATTGGCTGCACTCGATACCTAAGAGAACAGGCAAGAATGCAGATGACGGAGGCCGAATCAACATTACCTTCCGCCATGCTATGGTCAAAGGAGGAACCGAGAACTACTACAACTATAACGTCGGTACTGGTCCTGTATTTAAATGGAACAATACTGCTCGGGAAATGGAGCTTTGGGAGCCATGAAGCGGTTTTGACATTGTATCCTACATTCTATCCATGCTGAATTATCGTCCAAATCTCATCTGGGCATCGGCGAAGTTGTACAGTGCGCGCAGGAAGACCTGGTAGCCCACTCCGTGATTATCCTCCACATGAAAGATTTCCGTAAGACGTAGCTGCCATGGTGGGTACCCTGCAAGCTCGACTGTAGGTGTGAACAATATCAAAAGATCAGGATCGCTCATCACGTTCTCCGATATTTCGGCGTTGACAAGTTCTATGCTGATGTCGTTCGATGATATCTTCAAGCGCTGCGACATTTCCGCGAGAGTCTTGGTGAGATCGACGATCGAATCCTTGCCGTCCTCCTCTGAAAGCAGTAGGATAGAAATCCGTTGTACTGCCAGACCTTCCGTCGAAGCAGGAGACTCGGACTCAATGGATGGGACATGTGGAGCTCGGAAAGTGAGTGCGGGTGTCTGGGGCCCGAAGTATGAAGATAACTTCCTCATCACCGTTCTGTGTGTTGTTGGCAGATGCTGTTTGATCATGCCTGTTGCGAATTAGTACTACAACTCAAAGATTCCAAGGAATCAACGCACCACTTTGCTCGTAGATGGAAAGTACTGGTATTCCAACACATGCGCACCAAGCAGCTATTTCCGCGATCTCATCCGCCAGCGTCTCCAACCCTGCTCCTCCCTTTGCCCCATCTTCCAATCTCAGAATCACAGATAGATGCTCTGGTAACCTCGAAAGCCCTTTCACATCTTTCTGTATAAGCTCCGGTGTGCGATGGTGGTAATACAGAATGGCCAGTACCCGATCCTTGACTGCATGATATGCTTGACGAAACCGTATGTATACCGAGAAGAGTGTGTGTATTATAGCAAAGACCAAAGCGTAAAGCTGGTTTCTGAAAAACGTCCGAACGCCCAATCGCGAATATGACGTCGGTTCTTCTATCTTAACAGCAGGAATTCGTCCATTCTTCCTTCGCTTTGAGTTCGTGCGTGTGGGGGGGGCTGGTAGATATGGCTGCGACATATTAGCTGTGTTATACTGAGTGTCAAACAGCTATTTGGGTATGTACAGCTAAGAGTCTTTCTCGCTCAGCTGGAGTGACTGCAGAATGTTGTGATTTAGCATCTTGTCTGAATATATCAGTAGCCTGGGCAGCTACAGCCATATTCTGTGGGGTGAATTGAAACAGTGAAGTCAAGTGTGCTGAGTTGTGTAGTTGTTTGGGGCAAAAAAACAGTTCAAAAGGCTGACTCTGCTGAGCCACGAGGCCACGAAATCTGAACGCAACCTCTTGATGCACCACATTACATGTGAAACAGCTTTGATAATCTTCACATATATAAATCTACCGTACAGACTAGAAGTTAAAACATCACGACATATATCATACAGCAGATGTCGACGAAGCTGGAAAGATTGGAAAGGAGTTCGAAATGGCGCATCTAAGTGCTGGGGGAGGTTCTCACAATAGCGCAACCGCGAAGACGTTATTTCCAACCGGTCCCAGTTTCACCCTCGAGAACTTCTCGAATAAAGATTTCATTATACGAGACTTCGTGGAAGAACTATCAGAGAGTGCGATCCCAGCAAATAGACGCTCGTTACCTGCGCAGATTGCAGCATTTGACCCGAAGCCCTTGATCAGGCATTTCGAGAGTATGCGCCGTAACGTTGTATTTATTTCATGCCACTAACTTCTACAGATGCTCTGGCTAAACTCGCCTCGCTGTCGGAAGAGCTTGGAGAAAGAGAGACGGACTTGCTAACCTCTGTACGACGCGCTGAGAGGGAACATGATCAAACCCTGGATAATTTGGGCCGGAAGCTGGACGAATCGATAGACTCTTTCAATGTTCTAGATGGGACTCTTAACAACTCAAGCACCACGAATGGGAACAGTAGGAGAGGTGGTTCAGATGGAGGCGGAAACGTTGCCGTGCAGATAGGAGAGAGACTCGAAGAGCTGGACAAGCAAAGACGTCGCGCAGTCGATGCAAACCAACTGATAAACTGTTGGACCGAAGTGAGCGAGGCTGGCCAACTCACAACTCTCGAAGATCTGATACGGCGAAGCTCAGGTGGGAAAGATATGGTACGAGCCGCTGTCATTGCCAGGCAGCTTATGAGAATAAGTCAGAGACTCGACCCGTCATCCTGGGCCCAGACGAACGGCGGTTTGAAGAAAGTGAACGGAATATCGAATGGCGTTATAGAAAACAAAGGTCACAACACCAAAGAGATCATAGAAAAATTCTCGGAAACGCTGGAAAAGGACTTGCTGAAGCAGTTTGACGAAAGTTATAGGAAGCAGAACTTTGACGATATGTCGGAATGCGCGAAAGTGCTGCATGACTTCAACGGCGGTGCGAGCGTAGTGGCCGCATTCGTGAATCAGCATCAGTTCTTCATCGACAGAAATCAGCTTATCACGGAAGAAGTCACCACGGACAATGACACCTGGGATATTTTAGCGGATCCAGATGCTGATCCTCCTGGAGTAGAGCCTAGTTTACAGTCTCTGATCGATGAGATCCGGATTGTCATGCAAGAAGAGTCATCGATCATGAAGCGAGCCTTCCCCTATTACGAAGTCGTTTTGACCAAGTTCATACAGCGGGTGTTCCAGCAGTCTATACAACAGCGACTGGAGATGGTGCTTGAGAAAGCCGAGACTATATCGTCTCTGGCGTTTCTGAGATCCTTACATGCCTCGAGGAGTTATATAAGCACATTGGTGGAAGATCTGAAAGCGCATGGTCTGACAGAGCATCCGGAAGCATGTTCTGCTCAAATTTCACTATGTCTTGATCAGCAACTTGACGAGCTATTCGTGCCTTATCTTATTGGGAATTCATACATTGACCGAGAGAAGAAGAGTCTTGAAGAACTCAACTCATCTTTGCTTTTCAAGTATACAATCTTCCACTCGAGGCAAAAGAAGGTGGTTACAGGATTCATGGCGTCCCTTGCTCAGCAGGGAAATCAGCTCCTATCATCAGCCAAGGACGCTTATATCGACCAGCTTGAAAGTAGAGAGCTTACTGAAACACAGAAAGCAATGATGCTTCGACTAGCTGGAGTACGTGACACAGAGAACAACAAGAACGAAATTGAAGTGTCGGAGGAAGATGGAGTATTGAGTATTCCGAATGCAAAACGAATGTTGAAATGGTTGGCAGAAGGGGTGAGACGGGCTCTTGAGCTTGTCAGTGGGCTTGAAACCTCTAAGGATGTACATGCGTTGCTCAATCTCCTTTTGAGTAGCATGGGACAGGTTTACATCGAGACAGCGCTCGATGCTGCTGCCGATCAAGCTCTAGGTCAAGAGAACAGCAAAACAGAACCCGATCTTGCATATCTTCCATTGCTGCTACCGGCCATCACAATCACGAATATCATGTCACGTTTCATAAACACCGTTTTGATTCGCCTCGCCGAGACTAATATCACTGTCAGGATAGCAATGGAGAAGGAGGCCAAGTTTTCCATCGAAAGTATTGAGTCGAAAACCAACAATGTTATCAGAAGCACCCTGACGACAGTGCTGAACTGGATCGGGCGATTGCTAGCAACGCAGAAGAAACTTGATTTCAGACCCAAAGATAGCGATCTTGACGGCAGTGGCCGAGCAGGGTCCAGCTACTTTGAAGCACTGGCGACCGCAACCTGTCTATCCGTCTGCAGTTTCCTGAATCGAGTCGCAAGTCTTCTATCCATCGCTATCGATGGACAGAATCTCGAAATCTTTTCATGCGAGCTTGCCAATGGCGTGCGAAATCTCGTATTTGAGCATTTCAAGAAGTTCCAAGTAAACGCCACGGGAGGCTTGATGGTCACAAAAGACATGTCGAGATACGTATCAACTCTGAAAGAGCTGACACTACCAAAGGAATTCGAGCAGGATATGGAGGTGCTGAGCGATATTGGTAATTTGTTCATCATCGGATCAGAAGCTCTCAGAGAGCGGTCGAGAACTCTCGCTGCGAGTGGCGCAGGCAAGAAGCTGCAGAAGGCAGACTTCCGAGCATTCATCTTGAAGCGAGATGATTCTAGCAGCATAGGAATACAGAGCGTGCTTGCTGGGTTATGATACCAATTGCATTTGGACCGCATTTTTGCAGGGCGTTCGGATCCTGTGGTATATATAGTATTGAAACCGGGACATGTAGGAATGGATGCATTGACTTGCTTATCTCGAAATCCAAGCATTTTTCGCACGTTCTTCTTAATGGACAATTTTATTTGGGTGATTGCGAGTTATGTTGTTCCATCTACATGTACATCTACGCCATACAATGTGAACGCCCCTTTTACCATACACTCCGTAATATCATCTCCTACTCATACACGTTATGTTTTCTTAAGGTAACTCGAATCCGAACCCCTTCATGCAGATCTTGTATGTCTCAATCGTAGGCGCACAGTCAGCCAGCGGATCTTTAGCGTTGCTGAATAGCATGCATTTGTCACGACTGGCCTTTTCATCTGTGCATACGCAACAGGGCTGGTTGCGTCAGCATTTATGAGGTGAATACTAGGGGTTGAAAGGAGAGGTACCTTCGGGGCAGCAGCTGGAGTTGGAGATGGATCTTTGAGATTGTTCGCGCCCATGCCCATTGGAGTTGCTGTATGCGTTAACGGGTGTTTCTGCTTGGTCAATAGGCAGTCTTACAAACTTGGTTTCCCATTTTGTTGGGTTCTTACAGCTTCAGAAATCTGCTTCTGTAAAAACGGTTCTGTGCGATCAATGGCAAAGCTTTAGAGTACTGACGAGCGAATTTGTCAGTATTCATTTGCCTCTCGGATAATTTGCTTTGTCCCGAGTCGAATAGCCGCAGACTAGTTTAGCCCCTCCAATGTGCCAGTTACCAAAACATAGGAAAAACAAATCAGTGAAAGAAGCAACGAGGGGTCTTGACATATTTACACAATTAGCTCTCCTTCTACTTGCTCTATAACGATAGCCATGGAAACCACTAAAATATTCTCCCTCGAGGGAAAGGGGCTCAAGCTCGACAGTACCGCAGATGTGGAGACTCATATCAAGTCGCTGAGAGATATGGAGGAGGTGGAGGAGGTCAGATTTCTAGGAAACACTCTAGGAGTCGAGGCTTGCAAGGTCATAGGAGAAGTGCTGGAGACGAAGAAGACACTGCAGGTGAGAAATTCTAGACTGCTCCACCATGCGATGTCTGACTGGTGTGGCAGATAGCAAACCTAGCAGATATATTCACTGGCCGTCTATTGAACGAAATACCACAAGCTCTCTCTTCACTGCTCACTGCGCTCTTGAAGCTACCAAAGCTACACACAATCAACCTGAACGATAACGCTTTCGGGCTCAATACGCAAGCACCGCTAGTTGCATTCCTCTCCTCCCACGTGCCGCTTCAACATCTCATCCTAAACAACAATGGCCTCGGTCCCCACGCCGGTATTCTCATCGCAGATGCTCTATCCAAATTACATGGGGAGAAGGATAAGGCACGAGCAGCCGGAAAGCAAGTTCCATACCTAGAAACTGTGGTCTGTGGTCGCAACCGTTTGGAGAATGGCAGTATGACCGCATGGGCCAAGGCATACAGTTTGCACAGCAACATTAAGACGATTAAAATGGTGCAGAACGGTATCAGACAGGAGGGCATATCTCATCTGATCACCGACGGCCTGAGCCATGCTAAAGGAATCAAGGTTCTGGACTTGCAAGACAACACTTTCACACTACTGGGAGCTAAGGCTTTGGCTAAGGTCGCGCCTCAATGGACGGAGGTTCAAGAGCTTGGTATTGGGGATTCGCTGCTGAGCACCAAGGGCACTGTGTTGTTTGCTGAGGCGTTGTTGAAGGGCGAGAACAAGAAGTTAGAGATTATACGGTTGCAGTATAATGAGATTTCGGCCAAGGGTATCCAGGCTATTGCAAAGGCGGCTAAAGAGGCTTTACCAGCGCTCAAGAAGGTTGAGTTGAATGGCAATAAGATTGCTGAGCAGGATTTGGCACTTGTGCAGTTGAGGGAGCTTTTGGAAGAGCGTAAGGAGGCAGTGGATGGAGATGATGAAGAGTAGGTCTTGTTGAGGAGTTCATTGCGCATGTGAAAATGTTTGCTAACAGGTGTTGTAGATATGGTCTTGACAGCCTCAGTGATCTTGAATCTGATGACAGCGATGACGAAGACGAGTCCGAGGAAGAGGAGGAGGAAGCTGAGGAGCTGCGCGAGAAATTGATCGAAGACGCTCAGGAAGCTCAGGAGGAACCGACTGTACAGCTGCAAGATCAGGAAGTCGATGATTTGGCTGATGCACTCAAAAAGAAGAGCACGTTCTAGACATCCTCATCTGTTTTCAAGCGTGGTTAGAGAAGGAACGGCGGTTGTTGTTTGGCTTGTGAAGCGTATATCCTGATGTTCGTCTATTAGCAGCATAGCCCGTGGGACATACACTGTCAAGACATAGACAGAAGCATGAAGTAAGATCTTGCTGTCCAATGCTGTCCAACTGGTGCCTACGTGAAGCAGTGCAGGGAAAAACTGCTACACCCTCACTTCCATTGCAAGAAACGAACCGGCACGTGATCTCTTATCTTTCCTTCACGCTTTACTCACTTCGCTACCATCATCCTCGACCCATATCAACATCGGTATCGCATCACATTACATCACACCACACCACATCACATCACACTACATCACATCACATCACACTATATCACATCACATCAGTATCAGTATCAGCATCAGCAAGCCAAAGCAATTAAAATTTAGGCGCCAGACCTAGACTCAGGTACAAGAAACACACTCCCACGTTTTCGTCATATAGAAGCCATCGCTCTAGGCCAAACTTCTCGGCGCATAGGTGAGCGGGTAGACATGGAGAGGTGCGGGTGGCGATGCTGATTGGACGGCTTACAACAATTGAGGAGGGGGAAGCTTCGGATGACATGAAGACCTGTGAGGGCCGATGATGATTGAAAGGGACTCTTGGAGAGGGTGTTTCAGGTTGATGAAGACTGTGTGAGGATGGAAGTGTGGGAAGAATGGAGTTTGAAGTTCATGAGAAGTTGTTACCTACAGCATGTGGTACACCAGGACAAGTCTAGCATATACCTACCTTCGTAGTATCAAACTCAAACCGCTCTATCCACATCTTGCTTCATGGGATAAAGTCGTTCTATCCATGGTAAAGTCTTGCAAAATCGGCTTCGCATAGTTTCACTTGAAAACAAATGTGAGCACAGACCCCGCCATTTTGGCTGACTGTAAATGCTGCAGCATAATATGTCAAATATGTCATTATTATATGTCGCGCACACTAGGTGCCAAGTCTCATTGCACAGGGGACATCACAACACTAATTTCATCCGAACACCACAATGTAGCACCGCTCAACGCCTCCTAGTACTCGAAAAGGGGCTGAATATGATACTGTTGAGCAAATGAGATTCTTTGATGCATGTGCGAAAAACCGACCATAAGGTTCATTTACAAGAGCATAGGATCCTTCACATGGTAATAAATCGACGAATAACCCTTGTTTTCGCCTTAGAAGAGCTGCAGATGTTTTGATACTTGTGCACCGGCTCGATTGCCTGATTTCAATACAATCAAGGCTATTTGGATGATTACAGCGGTTACGTGATGGAAGGTGTCACGGATGCGGAGTTTAAAGCTTTAATACAGCGTGAATGGGATAGGGTTCCATTAGAACATACCCGTAAAAGGATCAAATAGATCCCTGGCGTTGTAAGAAGGCTATAGAGCTTGACGGTAGGGCAGTTAGGTCTTCTGTGTGGTGATTTTATAAGATAAATATAATTTGAATTCGTGTTTTTAAGCCCTGTCACAAGCCTATATGATTGACAGTTCTTTTAACTGGCGTGACTGTGCCAGCACACGGCTCGCGTGCATGGCTGCTTAGTCAGCAACATGGCCCCCACATACATTTGCGCCATATGCGTAGTTTAGCTCCCAACCACTGTACGACCAAACGTTATTGTCTTTTGCTTTCTATCTTCGTGACAATCCCCCTGCGCAATGAGACTTGTCGCCTGGTGTGGCGTGGATTATTTCTTACGTGGACGAAGTTACTACTTTAACTAAAGATAATAAAAATTATAGTATCATTGTTTCGGTGATCGTAACAGTCGAAGTTGCCTGCCTTGCAAAGCGCAAGCGGATTTACGAGCGGCGGTTGCGTGACGTGACTCAAGGAGCACGTGCATATAGCTTCGAGTACATAGCAGCAGAGAACTGATCAACAATCAATTGTAGCAACTTTTTGGCTCAGTTTGCCAGGGTGCAAACTAATCTACACTGGTCATTACAATAAATATACTGCGCAGAACTATCTTTCTGTAACGCTGAAATGTCCAATTCATCCTTTTCTGCACGTTGCATGACTTGTAACTACGTGGACGATATTGCTAGTTACGAGCTTATTACAGAAGATTCTAGAAGCAAATGACAATCATTAAATTACTATATATTATTGGGCTACCCTAAGACTTCTATGAAAGAGAGGAAAAATAAAAAGAGAAATTTTATTGAGAGCTTCATGTATCGTTTGATAACAAGTACTCTTTTCTGTATCACAAGTTTTAGCCCTTATTGAACCCGAAGAAATGATAATCCTCCTGACGAATGTCCCAAAGAGATAATTCCACTCCCACGTAGCTTCACAGGTAGGTCTATAACTAGTGAGTAGCCAGAGAAGGCTAGTAGTAATTCTGCTAGCCAGTTTCCAGGAACGTGTAAAGCTGGTATCTGCTGGCCGTCGGGGAGAAGGCAATTGAGGTAACTGTAAAGTATGGCCCTCGAGTGGCATGTCCCTAAGCACATCGAGCACGTCCCAGCTTCGCATAGGCTCAAGATTCTTTGAGACAAGAGCCACCCAGAGATAAATGTCCCATTGACCATAGCATATATCTGACCTCCAAATGCTTCTTGAAGCGCGCTATCGTCCTCAATAAGTCGCAGTATAGACACTTTGAAATCGATAAGCATCTGCACAGCACGAGAAACATGCTCTTCGTTAAGCTCAAGGCTGAGCCTCATCTGCGTATCATCAACTCTTAGCCGCGCCGCAATATTGGGTTCGTTGCGGCTTGATACAATCCATTTGACGCGAGGGATTATTGAGACAGTCTTGACTAGTCAGATCCAAAAGTTGGTGGACATTTGCTTTGCATTCGTCGAGCGCGTCGATGATTAAATAGATGCTCTTCAAGCTTGGGTTTTGCAGAATGCTTATAAAGATTTCATATAATGCAACCCAGGCGTTTACATCTTCAAAAACGGCCTTGTCAGCGTGGTCGTACCTTCTCCGTATATGCGAGATAAGCAACGGTTGCTGGTCAATAGGCAAGGAAATAAGACCGTGGAGCGCGGCCGACGCATTATTAATGGGGTCATCGGTAGCCTGGCAGAAGAAGTACGACAATATGTGGTTGTCTCTTTGTCTCAGCTTCTTCGAAGTGATTGATTCATCGAGGGTACCGCAAATGAGCATTGTCTTTCATTTGCCGGGGTCGCCATTGATTCAGAGCAGCCGACTGCATTTGTCGTCGCGCCATTGTTGGAAATTGGGATGTTTGAGGATCCATTTGTAAGAGTCGCAATAGCCCACCCTTCGTGTCCTCGATCCGCTTCTTGTCCTCGCGGTGATCGGATATCCGTAGGTCTTGTATACAGCTTCGACTCTGTTGATCAAATGAACTCTGATCAATTTGTTGCAAAATGTGAGTAGTTCATGGCCAACTATGAGACTTTTAATCATGTGTTAAGCTGTTAGAGAATTCTGTATCTCCTTCTTGAGCTGTTTGATCGCGTGCTCTCTCCCTTCGCCATAGATGAGCCGCAAATGAATGCCAAATATGCCTAATAGTGAGTACGCCTTGTCTTCTCTGCGCGTGGTCTGTGGATTTTCTGTTTACGACAATTGCTCATCGACTCCGAATTGAGACAGAGAGGCTTCTTCAGGTGCCTAAATTGATATAATCGTTATCTCGTGGATTTGTCGCTTTAGGGTTCTTTATAGCCAATGGCTTGTCATGTCGGGAGGAAAATTCAACTCAAGTTGGGCCGAGGAGCTCTTGAAAGGACCACCCCGCGTGTACCACTTGCTTCCCCGAAAAGCCGGTTCCCAAGGTAGCAGGCAAGAGTTCTTGTCGGTGGTGGAGGTAGATCTCAGAACATCTGATAGATAAACGTAATACCAGCAAAACATTGAGTAATGGCTTCTTCAAGCTCGGTGCCGTTCGTTTTATCGACGCAACATGTATCAGCCCAGAAATATTTAATGTAATCCCGGCCAGCCTATTCTCTGCAGAACCTGATCCTTTTGTGACCGGTCTTGTTTTCGCCCGTACCATCCATCGGTTCTCTTTGTGTGCCCTCTTCAGTATCCACACCCATCCGCCCCTCTGTGTGCGAAAGGATAGCATATTCGGGAATATTATCGCCGACGAAGTCCTTGGTCAAGTCGAACTCACCATCATTGTTACCTTCTAGGAACAGGATATTCTATCAGTTTTGAGAGGCATAAAGGAAAGGGATTCCCGGTGAATGCTAAGTCACAAGGTTGGTATGGACTTGCTTGCTGAGTTGGAGAGGAGGTTGGATATCGACTGAGCTGGAGGAGCCTCGTTGGCAATGGCATCGCCATCCATCGTTGTGAGCGCGCGAAGCCAGTCAATCAGCGACCGGCTGCTGCAGGACATCGGACATCATGGGCTTGCTGTCTTACCATTCGACACTCGTATGCAATTGAACCCTGATTCTTTGATGCCGTTGATGGCGTATCCTCATAAGAAAGCAAACGGCAGTAACACATTCGACTTAAAAGATAATCAACACACCAAACACGAGCAATTACGTAGCACTCTTGGACGTCCTTATTCTTAGCCAGAATTTGGGGCCAGATAATGCGGGAGCATTATCCGCTAGCTACGATAGGTCTAGCGTTCAGAGAGCTGATGACTTAACTAAAATATCCGTGCCAAGAATCACTAATGCCTGTGCTCAGGATCTTTTGGGGGTGCAGAACTGGGAAACCGATTTTGCAAGTGACTGTACCAAACAAGCAGAGTTCACTCCAATCCAACTCGACTTCGTCGCACAGCAGCCATCCCAAGTGTAAATAGTGGTAAGACTCGAAAATGCAACGTTGAGAAGTAGTGTAGCGTTACCACCAATCAGCCCTATATCAGCATCCATCTCACTCTCCTATCTGGAGTCGCAATTAGGCAGAGCGGGAAAACTCGCGTGCTAGTGAGGTGGATGATACCCTACGCGGAAGAAATCCTCACAGGATGTTCGTACATATGCTAGGTATGGTTATCTTAGATACATGCTTGTGTTGCGTGCGTGTGCTATTATTGATAATATAGGTTCCGAAGGTGATTGTGTTGTGTTGCAATTTACCGATGTGTGACTATTTTGCTACTTCGGGTTGAGGTGCTGGACGGGGATGAGAGGTTGGTCCTGCAGAAACAAGAAGACGGTGAAGGAAGGGAATGTTCCGGTGCTCGTGTATCTAGCAAGAGGCAAATGCAGAATGGAGGCTGGGAAAATGCACGTGTTGATTCAATCCTTCCGTTCTCCAAAGCGGAAGTCCGATGTTGGCGTTCAAGCTGGGTGGTGAAGTTCAAGGCTAAACACCGACGACAACTCTGTCAACCATCATGAAATCCATCTCGCGGTTTGTAGATGCGTAAACCTGAATAGCTAACGAAGATGGAAGACTAATGTGTCAGTACTTAGCCTGTGCATCTTACTCGTAACACCCAAGTCAACCTTCCCAGCCTCCTCTCCGTCTTCCGTCACATCCTCGAGGAACAGCTCATCAATCACGGGTAATATAGGCCCCCACACCGCTCTTCGGTGTCATGTTCAATCATCAATATCTTGCTATTCCCACTGCTTCTATGGCGGATAATCCTGCTATGAACTTGACGTTGATGTCTGCTCGTCGAAAGTAGTCTCTTATATCGCAGTATCCAATTTGTAGCCTCGTCCTGAGTATAGCTTAGGGCACGGTAACTTTTGCCTTATCCGGGCTGAAGTTACGTTTCAGGCTCGGTTAGAGCTAGAGGGGTTTTCGACGCTAAAGTGCACTAGTGGCTAGCGGTCATTCTCGCTGCCTATGAAATCCGCTCATCATCTTCCCTCTTGTTCCTCGAGTGCCCAATCATAAAAATCGACGAAGCTTCAAAGCCTCACAATTCGTCCATCCAAACGTCGCCAAATTTCCGCCTGTTGATAGGTACAAAAATTGTCAATTCACTTTGCCAACTCCAGGCTCTGTAGGCCACACTTTTTACCCAAGCACCGTAGGTAGCTGTGGGACCCATCCACGCCGCCAGAGCATCCATCAAATCAATAGAATCGTCGTTGTTGACTGGTCCTGCGCCTACTTCTTTGTACCCGCAACCCCGAGGAACACAGCCAATCCCTTCGCCGTCGCAAACACCACCAGTCCAGTCAGTCCAGTGCCAGTGCCAGTACCCTCATAGCTAATTCTGAAGGACTCACTCGACGAGCCCTATCATCGTCGCCAGAGCCGTCATCGCCACGACAACTGGTGTAATCTCTTATCAGGTGATTTGACTTGCCTGCAGGAACTCTGTTCAAAGAGCGTATTAGAAGGTGAGTTTACCTGTTCCTGTCTCTTGAGGCGGAGACTTAATTCAACGTCGACCCTCTTGCCAGGCCCAGTTGCGCGCCGAGACGAGATTGCTTCTGGTGCCAGGTCCAGGTACCTGACCGAACGGAATAATAGGTACTAACCTGCAGCTGTCAGTCTCAGTACCAATACACGTCAGGTACAAGTGACTGAGGTCGTTGCATCACCACGACTCTTCACTTCCTACTTTGGACTCGAACCGTGCTTACCGGATTGCGAGGCGCATTCAAGTTCGCGTGTCGAAGCACCATCATCCCTCTCCGCCTGCACACCACACCACCACCATTTCCGAGCCGCTTCACGCGTCAACCCCAAAGTTATTCCTCGACAACAGGAACTAAAACAACACTTCCTGGCCACCGAATCCAGATCTCTCTGCGCGATTACCGTTCGGCTGAACAGCGCCACATCTGACAAGAATAGGAAAACTCGGGAAGAGGCCCATTGACAAGGTAAGCCTAGCTTTTCATGCATGGCCAACACATCACACTGGTCGAGGCAAAAACCACAAGCGGGTTCAAACCTCCCCACATCCCAATCGCTGTCGAAGCTGCTATACCTCGATATCCAAACTGTATAACTAACTCTTGTGGTTGGATAGAATCTGCTACGCCATCCATAAACTGGGGGAAAGCTGTTTGGCTTTGTTGTGGCTCGTGGTGTAAGCTTCGCGCCAGACGGTTCAACTATCGCGAATAACCTCCGCGACAACCTCCGCGACAACTTGTCGCCTCACATACTCACGTGTGTCTCCGGCGTTCGAGCCCAACCCGCAAGCCTTGCAATTCCTACCTGAACGCCTCCAAAACTTGCCTAAGGTGCGCTGCGCAATTGCGGTGTACAGCCTACCAGATTGCTTGCCAGCACATCCACGCATATCATTGATCAGTTGCTAGACAGTTATCGACTTTCTGCGACAATACTTGAAACGCGCTCATTAGCCAGCACACTCAAGAAGTCTCTCGGCAGAAATTACGTATCTGTAAGTCTCACTGTACCGAGTCTCACTCGACTCAATGAAGGCAGACCCCTAACTTACACACTGCCCAACAGAAGTATACTTAGTGAATTGTGAATGACTTACGCGACGCCATACCAACCATATATCCCTACCTTCATATAATACGCGTCTCCGATAACTATTATACCAATGATGGAGTACGCGCAATACCAGCAACCGGCGCAAGTCCACGGTCACAATCAGGGACATTTACAGAGCGGATATGCAAACTCGGGTCCAGGGGCAGTAATTACATCACCATCGCAACAGCCACTACACTCTCAGCATGCAGTCCAAGCCTCGCCTATACTCTCTAATCAACAACCACAAGCTGGCCAAAGACATGGACATGCCTTACAACAGAACATTTTTAGTCAACCGTCATACGGTGTGCAACAACCTATGTATGGCATGACGGGAATATCAGCACAGCAGGCAGCAATGGCAGCTACGGCTGCTGCTTCTGGCCAATATCCATATTCTATTCCAGGCGACTCGGCGGGGTTGCCCCAGACCTCGCCGAGGGTGCACAATGTTAAAGAAGAGAGAGCAGGTCCACGATCGCCCAAGCAGATCAACCAGGGTCGCAGGATGAGCCAGCAGGTCCCAAGTCCCAATGGTCCCAATTCTCAACCGATCATGAATCACAGCGCGCCTCGTCCGGCTGTACCTCCGATGACAGGTGTTCCACAGCACCCACAATCTCCGGAGCTCGTTGCAGGGGGGCAGGGTATTGAGGATCCTTTATACGTCAACGCAAAGCAGTTCCATCGTATTCTGAAACGCCGTGTCGCAAGGCAGAGACTCGAAGAGGCCTTGCGCCTGACTTCGAAAGGTCGCAAACCATATCTACACGAAAGTAGACACAACCATGCAATGCGAAGACCTCGAGGTCCTGGAGGCAGATTCTTGACTGCCGACGAAGTTGCTGAAATTGTGCGGACAAAGGGTGGGGGTGAAGGCGATGGCGACGGTGCCCCAACTGGAACCCCAGTCAAGGGTGTCTCAGCCAGTAGCGGGGGTTCTGGGAGCAAGCGAAAAGCCACCGATGCTACCAATACCCTCAGCAAGAAGATCAAGCCTAATCCGAAACCTACCAGAAATAGCGAAGACGATGAAGAGGATGACGATGCTGATGAATAGTCGCGTCTCGATAGGACCTTCATTTCTTCTGTCGGTTTATGATGCTATGCCAGCGTTGCTTTTTACTTTATATTTTTGCGCTTCCACATAAAGAATCATCAGCCGGCCCGGAGGGAATACGCATGGACCTTTTTGAGATACCAAATACCGGGGAACGGGTGGTTTAGGGTTGTGGAGTCAATTTTACTTTATGTTGAAAGTACAGTACGGTACGGTTTGCATACGAAGGATTATACAGGACACTCGCTTTCCGTTGAAATTTGTGTGTGTGCATTGGTTGTTCGTCAATCGCTAGAACCTTTAGAATACCCTTGTCTTTTTTCGTCGTTTGAAGTAGGTTGGTTGCATGTATTGCCGACGTACATGCTGGGAAATCATGCTCAGCCTTCTTTAGTAATTTGCCTTCTTTCGTATATGCATTCATTCTCTCTTTTTGACTTTTGAGGATACTATCTTTTGGGGAGCAAGGTCGGGATGGAGGAAACAAATATTTAGAAAACAAGTCATCCTCAGCGGATCACATATATGGAGAAATAGGAAGGAGAGAGAGAGAGCTAGATACTCTACCATCTCTTGCGATGGGCGCGCGGAGGTCTTCTTTTGTCGTTCACTCTGTCTGAGCGGGCTTTGCCAGCGATGACTGGACTGGAGTTGAAGCTGAAGTTGAAGGTGTCGGTGTCGGTGTCGGCGACGGTGCACTTTTGCTTTATCATATTTCTTGATGTGGGGGCTGTCTGAGATAGTCGAGACTAGGCTAGGCTAGGTTTGTTGAACTATCAGATCTCGATGAAAATGGACTGCCCGCTCTCTATGTGTTTGTGCGGGCACTACATTCGTGACTTTTGCTCAATCGTTTTTAGTTAAGGTTGAGCGCCGCCCAAGTGGAAACAAAAAAATCTCCAGTTCATCAGAGGCAGCTATCTTGTAGGCATCAGTATGTACATCACTTGTATTTATTTCTGGGAGAGATTTTACCTGAATAGTCTCCATTTATTCCCGAGGTATCTCGGGGGTTGGCGTTGTCTACTGCGTGTTGGTGGCGCGAGAGAGATGCGATTGCGTTTCCACTGGATTTAGTCGAAATCTGCTTCAATTCTGCCACTAAATAGAGCGGATGTGAAGTGCGTATTGTTGAGTTGTTGAGTCGGTGAGGAGAGGTAAGTTCTTACTCTCGGAGGAGAATACTTGATATGGGGGTTGTGTTCTTCAAGGCCAGGTTCGTCGAAATATCGCTCTATAGACGGATAGCAATCATGCCATGCTTTGATAGAAGTCTTCTATTGACTGCATTGTACTGTGAGATCTGCTGATACTTCGAGAAGGCTGACTGGAGTTGGGATATCAGCAGGCGGTGTACTTGGAAAGATCATTATCTCCGGCATTGAGATGTGGAATTCCGCGAGTTTTCCCCGTCTGAGGCCAGAGTGGGGATTTATGCAGACTATTGTGTCTATAATGTTCTCAGATGGGAACTTAACTTCCGCTAAACTTAGTTTGGGAGAGGTTTGCTCTCTCAAGATACTTCTGCAAAGGAGCAGTCCTCAAGACATTTCTCGTAGCCCTTCTAGGTCTAGCGGAAGCAACACACTGCTCGGGAAGGCATCGAGGCCCTACTCATAACTCTCATGTGTCACGTTAACACAACATTATACCTTACCATCGAAGATCCTGATGCCCCGCTTGGGTATCTGGCAGACTTGAGCCCTCGCCATGATTTTGTAAAGTTTGAGTGGATGATCATCCCGTACAGTCTGGCAATACGCACTCGTGAAGATAGGCTAATGGTATTATCGCAAATATGTGGGTGTAGTCAGGGCTTATCTCCGGCCTGCAAGTTGAGAAACTTATTGTCTCATGGCACAAGGTGCTGCGCGCAGAAATATCTATCTAGATTGCTACAACTGGGACGATTTCTGTATCAGAAAGTGACCTCTGCTCATCAACACAGAGGTCGACGCGACCTATAGCCACTTTGATAGTAGTATCATATGATGGGACAGAGGGAGAGCTTAGCATTTCCAAAGAGCTGCTTATCTTTTACATCTAAGAATTTCCTTGCTAGGACAGTGCCATTACAACCTCATTATACCTTTCTTCGATACGTTAATACCTGATTAGTCATTTTCTGGCGATAGACCGTGTCGAAACATGATTCTAGGTCGATATCATATCTAGTAACAAACCGGCTCACAAAATGGCTCAGATTGGTCGTGCCATCTCATCTGCTTCTCTTTCATGCCGTATCACCGCGGAAAAGAAATCAACCGCCAAACCGCACATTTCTCTGCTCTCTTTAGAGCCTTCACGACTGAGAGTCCTCGTGTCGCCAAGTAGCGGCGCGAACGGGAATCTCAACGTCTTGAACATTCCGCCCGGAGCGGCATGATCAATCGCCACGTAGTGCGTGGCAGCTACAAGATGTGCTGGCTGATGCGTGCCGCGATACAGCAGGATGTCGATGAGGTGAGCCAGCGAGCGATACTTCCGCGGTATGGCGAGCGTATTGATGTCCCAGACCCGGCTCAAGTCGCCCACGCCGTAGTATTTCTTGAAGCCATCGTCGGAGATACCGAGCCGGGCCTTCGCGTTATTAAGTGTCATTAGTCCTGTGGGCGAGTTCCTGGTGGCGCGCAATAGATCCACTGGTCTTTTCAATGTCTGGCCAATTACTATGAAAAATGTGCAAAAGCTGTCGTAGGCCCCATAGAGCTTAGTCATCCACGTATCGTCGTTACCGAACATCTCCTCACACGCTTCACGCTCTGTATGCCTTCCTAGGTTCGAAAGCTCATCTGGGCCACTGAATTGATACAACACGAGCGCCAATATCGTGCGCGGTGGTTGTCCTGCAAGCAACCGAGCAATGGGCGCAGCCTGCTCAGCATCACTGAGAGTATATTTGAACACTGGCTGGTTCACAACCTTCAACGTAGGCGAGAACGAGCTGAAGTCCTTAGCAGTCATCTTGGTGGTCTGGAGAGATGTTTTGGTGAAGTCAACGACCGTCTTCGGATCGAATTGCTTGCAGGTATAGACGTCGACGCTGAAGAGCAGCAGCGGCTGCTCCCAGGTATAGAAATGGGCACCGGACGTCTCCCAGTGAATCCAACCTGCCCTGCCGTGTTGATCGCTTCTGGGTGCGACAGGCTCCAGCAAGCCGATCATCTGCGTGACTTCGGACAGTCTCGAAAGGTACCCTTTGATGTCACCATCCGTGATTGCTTTAGCGGGATAGCCCTCCACTACCAGTCGATGGCTCAGGATATCTCGTGCCAAATCTGTATACGCCGGTAGAGCCATGACCATGGATGGCCATGAGTTTTGCGATTGACGTCATGTGGAAAAGGAGCGGCGTCTCTCTAAAATTGGCAAATGCACCCCAGGTCCAATTCTCCAGCCAGAGCCTTCGATTTCTATGCCGTTGCAGGTACGGCTGAGAAGTCCATGTCATGAGGTACTTATATATGGCTTGCCGTCGATTCAGGGACTCGGCATAAATACATATAACCAATGTGACGAATATGCAGTTTAGGGGCCAGACTCGCATATTACTAATGAGATCGCATTCACAGTCACGTAAAAATTTACAGTAGGTCAGACTTACCTAGTAGGTCTAGAATAGATGCCGTTGTGTATAAAGAACCAGAAGAACGCCAAGAAGAAAACTACTCCTATTCATAAGCGAATTCATGTATGCTCAAACTCCATGGGGTTGAAGCTTAGGCAGAAGGACTTGAAGACCCCATGCGCGTGCCGTAAAATTCGAATCGGTGCATCGGCAGCATGGAATTTGCGTGGGAAGTCTGGGGAAAGCCGGCTGTTTCGTCATTCACTTCCTGTTGTTGTTTACATTTCAGTCGAGTCGACGACAGTCTTGACCTTGCTTCGCTTCTCTCGGTCATCGCTGCTGTTAAAGCAGATAAAAAAGTCTGCGGAGCATGCGTTTTCGAGAGGAGCTAGTGCTTGTAGATATGGTATGCTCGGGAACTGGCCCCTCGATACGGAGGCATGGATTCGAAGAAAGCGCATATAGTCGAGGTTGAGGTCGGGAGCTGCAGGATCTCATCACGTCGTTCAATCCCAAAATCTAAAACTTCAAGCTCTCTACCACTTTGTGTCCACGTTACGGTTGCCAGCGTACTGCCGGACTTACCCATCATTGCTTGGGAGCTTTGGCATTACACTTCCGTCAAACTCCACGCAGTCCAATATACATGCACATCTTCCAATTTACCTCAAAATACACGATTAGATGCCAGTAGCAATCGCTACCCATCTTGATCCGACCATACGATGTTAGACTATGATTCTTGGAATTGGTAACAAGGTCTCCTCATGTGCATCCAAAAGTCAATCTGCTACGAGATATACTACCAAAACACCAGTGGCAATCGCTCTTCAGCTTGATCCGATCATACGATGTTGACTATAAATATTGGAGTTGGTAACCTCGTGGTTGATGTTTAATATGAATCATATTGCGCTATTCGACCATGAAATTAATTACCCTACTTATCGTCCACCAGGATATTATATTCAAATGCAGCAGCACATCCTGCTTCAATTCGGTTTCCTTGCACCGGTAAAACATCATGGAGCGCTAAGAATTGCGCAATCCTTGCCAACGCAAGGAGTGGTATTGGATTGAATTCCAGCAATCGCATCTTATTGTGATATAGGACGTCAACCGCATGACAAGCTTGCTCGTGGAAGACTTGTTGCAATTTGAATGGCTCTGTGCTCTGCAGTAAGAGATGTTTACCGACAAGAACCAACGTGCAACACAAGCAGATTCCGCGATAGAAAAACTCTGGGGCAATTGGAAGGTATGAGGTTTGTTTTTGTATTTAAGTTCAGAATCTCATGCTTACTGGTTGTACGAGGATGGAGTATTCGGGAGCAAGTCGAGTCGAAGTGTACTGGGAACCCCGCCGGCGACGAGGAGGGCCTT
Source organism: Calycina marina (assembly GCA_019669825.1). Lineage (NCBI taxonomy): Eukaryota > Fungi > Ascomycota > Leotiomycetes > Helotiales > Pezizellaceae > Calycina > Calycina marina. Next base: position 11,741 of record MU253841.1, on the reverse strand, counting down.
CAGGATCGGAGGGCGTCTTCGAATCGCATCAGAGGCTTCTTGGGATCGATTGACTCAGTATTCAGATCTGGCGTCAGCGCTTCGAAATATGACGAAGTGGAACAAACCGAAGGGAACAAAGCACCGCTTAGGAGTTGCACAGTTTCATCTCGCCGTGAAGTGAGGTACTGCTACATACATGGAGATACTTCCTCAAAGCTGTACCGAGCCCCTGTCCGCCTTCCTCCTCTCAGCTATCCACGACCCTTCTTCATCTGCTTTTTAAGCTGCGCTTTGTCTCCCTGGCTGCTTTACCTTTGTCTCCATGCTATCAGTCAAGCCGGGTTGATGGAAACAGTTCGGAGTTATTTTACAACTTACATAGCTACAAACAATCTACTGTAGTAGTCCACAAGTTCGCGTCTAAATATGACACTAGCGTCAAGTGCTTCCTTTCCCAAGCCAAGGAAGTTAGCAACGTCTCTCACCCAGCGCCAAAGCTTGGCAGTAGATCGTTAGGCCAGCAACCGCTGAACATTTCCCAGCTCTTTTGGTCACGACCTCTGTGGTTCTATAATTCTTATACGGGAAGAAAATCCTGAGGGAGATCGGAAGTATGTTCGAATGCTGGAATTAGAGCTCACCGAATAACAACAGAAATACTGTTGGTAGGTGCTTTTGAATACCATATTTCATGTACAGGCGGTTGATGGATTCGACAAAGACTTAGTTGCTGCGTATTGGCAGTAGTCGTCGCCAGTGCGTCTACAAATTATCGCCTGTTTATCCTCAGCTAGGTACTTACCTGAGGCAATTGAGACAACAGAGCACGACCATCAAACGATGTAAGAGTGTCAGCTCTCCGTCAGTACTTTTGTCAAATCCATCATGAAGAACGATATTTAGAAGCAACTACCAGCAGTCCTCATCAATATTCAGCAACAAAGCTGTTCACTGCATCAAGCAGACTTGCCATATTATCACCGAATACCAAGTTTCTCAGGCACCACCAACCAACTCAGTGATTCAAGACAATACCTGGAGTTCGCCAAACATCAGGACTTTTTGGTAGCATTTGACCACAAGACTACCATCGTAGACAACCTTCAATACAGACATAATGCAGCAAAACAAGCCCACTATAAGCCTCATCGTCATGTAGAATCCGTCAACTGACAGTCGGGCGCCTAACCAATTTGCGGATCTCAACCTTATGACACAACGCAGCAGCGTGTCCCTTATGAGTCAGCTCGACGGCGCGTTTGCGACTGCCAAGGTGACAGACTCTAACTCCTCTGCATGCTCTGGCAATGAAAGGTAGTTGAAGAGAACCTAAGCATCAATGGCGGTCCTATAATATCTGTAGCGTAGTATGAGATGAAGGAAGGGGTAACTGAGACACAGAAATAAGAACCTCTGTCGTCTCCCTGCACTCTCACGGCCATCATCGCATCCATCGGCTCTTTAGCAGATAGACAGAAGACACGCGCAACTGATGAATGACACCTTACTATATATACAACAATCTCCAAGGCCAAAAAATAGCAAAAAAATAGCAAAAGTTCATGGTCATAACTCGACCAATAGCTGGACTGGATCCTTGAGTTTACACTACATCTTTCTTCGTAGTTTTTCTTACACGAGCAAGGTCTAACCCGTGAGTGATTTGTTTTTACGTTGCGGAACCACTGAAACGGACGAGTGTTGAGCCCGTTGGGCCATTGGTCATGGTTTCTTTTAATGTTATGTGTTAGCGAGGCTGTATATTCATAGAATGGCTGGGGAAGCTGGGGAAGTTGCCGGTCGCATATTAAGGTTGGTGACGATTAAGCGAAATCTCACTTGAGCACCCAGAGGGAGCTGTGCTAGACGTTGAAGGCCCGCTCTAGTCTGCTGGTGCGCCAAATCAAGCTGCTTGAAGCTTCTGATTAGACTCTGCGTAGCTGCTGACATTTCTGGGGCACTTCTCATCGTAGTGATCTTGCGACGATTGACCATGAGCGAAGCTTCGATGAAACTACCAACAACATGTTTGATTATGGAGTCATCAAAAGCTCGGTCGACAATGTAGATGATGAACCGTAGTTGTTCTGGATTCAGGGCAGTGATGATTAAGATGGGAATGGTATGGACGGTGTAGACTTTGGTCACAAATAACAAACCACAGCAGCAGCACAGCTCTACTATTCCTGACTCCCACCCTAAGTGCTTCCTCAGTAGAAGGTAAAGCATCGTCAATTCTGCACTCGAAGGTTGATCAATAATCACATCCGTCTAGACTTCTAGACAACCTCTATATTCCAGTAAAAAAATCCAGTTCCATCGACTCATCTCTGATATCAAACAAACTCAAACGTCTTTCTATTTTGAGCGCACCAACAAACCTAAACCCACTCCCTTGAAAGTTTTCACCAAGCCTACGGCCCGCAGCCAAGAACCTATACAAGACCATGCTAGAGAAGAATCCAGATGAAACAAGCAACCTTTTGATGGACGAAAAGAAAATGCTCGTTTAATCGAGGCAAATGCGGGAATTGTAGGATGAGAAGCATGTGAGGATGGCAAAGCTTATATTACAGTAAATATGAGAGGGGAAAAGAACATGCGAAAGCCGGTGAGTAAGTGAGGGCCTATAGTGAAGCAGATATGAGAGGAGAAGGAGGTTGGGCCGCTGCTAGCGATCGAGGTTGAGGTCCATAAGCGAGATGAGATAGGGGGTGGTCAAGTTGTACGAATCGGACGGCTGCAGACTGTTGTATTGTAGCGCACCCGCAGTGAACAATGTGCCTTACCTGCTTTGTGTACAAGTTTTCTCAGAAGCTGGGGTAGAATGATGTTGAATGCTTGTCTCGAGGATGGTATCACCTATCGTGCTCGTGCTGTGGAACATCGTCTGCCATGAGCAAAGAAGAGCAAGTATGGAAGTAGCAAGACACGAGACGGCGCAGACATGTTATAGATTCTTTCGATTGTTTGCCGTTATGCCAACATAATTCGTTCCTGTTCACACAAGACATAATCAGCTCGGTTGCCCGTCCGCGATATATACATTTTAGCAGAATCCCTTCCCTTCCCGTTTTCTAGAGAAGTCCGTAGATCCTGTTCCTGCAATCCGATCCGACTCGATGTCCTCACAGACTCTACCGGTCTGCCAGACCCCGAAGCCAGATCAAACCTAAGACCCAAGCCAGCCAGCCTACCGCCTAAGATACAACCGCAACCATCCCGATCGTTCGTGTCTTGCCAGAGCGACAAGCACTGCCCCAAATATCGAAGAACGCAAAACGCCAAAATCAAAAATTGACCATCCGCTGCGAGTAGTATGCTATAGGTACAACGCCGTGTAGATGCAATATTAATGTAGGTAGCTGAATATCAAACATTACTGGTTGGTTGGTTCCTTTTGTGTGTGTGTTAGGTAGTCCATTATCTTCTCCAACCCACATTCCATATCACATGGGCAATATCCTTGGCTGTATTTACAGTGTCGACAACCTTGCCGAAGAGGCCCTCGGAGACAATGTCGTCCTCGTCCTCTTCATATGGCATGAACATTCCTGATGGGGTTCTTCTCATTCCAGATGGCTCTCCAATGAGTTCCGCCGTTGCGCTTGATGGACGAAGGCCACCTCGGAAGCGCTCCTGACTGGCCACCATCCTATCGTTCCGACTGCTTTGCGGCTGCCAATCCATATCGACGTCATCTTCATCGTCTCCTTCCATGAAGATACGAGTTGAAGGCTTCGACGGACGTAGAGTTTCTTGTGAAGCTGACGGAGATAACTTGCTTCCAGCCCAGAAACCTGTACTATGCTTCATGGCGCTCTCGGGAGGCTCGGGCGTGTCTCCTCTGTATTTCAACGTTGTCGATGGAAGCATGGCAATGGTTCTGCTATCAGCAGAAAAGCTCGACCGTAGTGTCGAAGGTCGTTTCAAAGGAGGTAGCTTCCTGCGAGAATTACTTCCTTTCATCATAATAGCGCCATCATCCGAATCACTGTCGTCGTCGTCGTAAATAGCTTGAATGTCCATTTCATCATCTCCCTTGATCTCGATAGCTATGCACTGCTCTACCGATTCATTGAAGTGAATGTGCTTCGCCGATCCAGTAGATGGTGATGATATTCCGGACGAAGATATGGATGTGAGTACACTAGGATGATTCTCGTTGCTCAATCTCCTAGATGAAAACGACTTCGGTGAAAAGTCCGAATTAGCACGGCCAAGTCCCGGGCAAACTCCTAGAGACTGCTGAGCTTGCACTGCCGCTGCCGCTTGCTTGAGGAGTGACGATGATGATATCGATCGCTGGAGCATCAGTTCCGACATGCTTCTCTTCTTTAAAATGGGCTTCTTCTGCAAGAAAGAGTTCGACTTCGATATGCGGCTCATATTTATTGGTGAATTCGCCGGCGATTCGATATGGTATGCCTTGTGGTTTCCGGTCTGAAGAGGGCCGTATAACCAAGTGACATCGCAGTCCTTCAGCCTTGAATAGAATGTTAGCAAACACTCCAATAGATTATGGTAGAGACCATTGTAGGCGCGTAATTTCCTACTCACCAATTCAACGTCTCAGGAGAGACAGTCTTCAACTTGTACTTCGATTTCATCCAAGTCCGCCATGAGGCATTCTCCAGCCTTGCACTGTTGTTGTATGCCTTGCGTTTCGACACAATCAGCTTCCACGATGACCAGATATCCTCCTCCTTCCAGTTGTGAGACAAGTAATCCACATGCCTTGACGGCTGTGTTCGAACAGCGGTATCATCCTCGGCATGCTCCACAGGATTGGGGGTGCCGGGGACCGACACGTTGGTCGAGTTGGTATTGAAGGTAGGCGAAACTGTATAAGACTCACCCGTCCGAGGGCTGGCGGGAGGTTCCAGGTCTTCGATTTGGTTATAGTAGCCTCCTAATTCCTCATCGCCGTACGAGGGAAATATAATCTGGTCTTCGTCCTCGCGATTGTCCAGCGAGAGACTGCTGGCGGGTGTCGAATTGAAAGAAGGCGCAATAGAATCAGCGTGAAGCGTTCTAGGAGAGGAGTCTGCTGAGGAGAGGGTAGAGTCGGATGAAGCTGGCTTCGCAACGAAATTGTTGTGGCTCCTGGACGATCTCAGCGAGGATTTGGAATAGGATTGTGTGATGAGTCTGGGCTGCGAGTGTGACCGATGTAGGGGCGACGAGAAGTAAATGTTCTCCTCTGAATTGAGTACGGCAGCGGCCATGCTGTTGGCGACGAGCTTGGGAGGTTGTTTGTTTTAGGCCTCTTGGACCAGCTGCTAGAAGAGATTTCTTTCCGCAGTGTAAGTCTGCAGTGTATGCCGACGAAATTAACTACCCTGCGTGGAACCTTCTTCAGATTCCAATGGGCGTTTACGTGTCGAGCATCACGATGCGGATGAAGGAGATCCTGTTGTCGGACGCGGTTTTGGTGAGGAATGTAGTATGTAGTTGTAGAGCTGGGCTCACGATGGGGGGAATGGGGTTTTCAATCTCGTCTCCCGTTTGAGCGAACGTGGGGTGGCGTATTGCCGTGACTGGGAGATGAATATTCAGCGGTAAATGGATAATAATTCAATTCAGGTACTGTCCTTTTATCGCGATGTTTAGGTGCTGGTGGATGATGGGGTGGATGAGGTGAAGAGAGAGGCTGTTTTCTCAGGAGTGTGAAGCCTATCGATGAAAAAAATTAGGGTATCGGGTAGTGCTGAATTGAGTGGATTTGAGGAGGTTCTGGTTCCTCTATTCTGTCTTAATTTTACAAGGAAGCGACAGTAAAGGGGTTATACGGGTACGTAGTGTAGTGAGGCCCACTCTATATTCACCTTGTAAGTTACCCATCACAGCATGGAATAAATTACCTACCTTACAATTACCTATCTACCCTGCACGGTGCACCCTGGCGCCGCATACAAGATATCGCCCAGAGCACGACCGGCTGGACACTAGAAGGCATCGAGATGTTTCGTACTCCGCACATGAGGTATAGGACATGGACGAAAGGAAGCATCATTCGGGTAACTCGCTTGCTACACATATTTCAGCCATGAGATCAGTGCTGTGTCGAAGAATAAAAGATCTTCCTCGCCGTTCTACAGTGAAAGGCTCTTTGAGAGGCTCAAATCCCATTCACCGAAGTCACGGCTTTCCAGATAGATCGACGGTATTGGCAATATATGTCTTGATAGGCGAAGTCAAAGCTATTCGAAGCCGCTTCAAGACTCTCCAACTCAAACTCAAACTCAAACCCAAAATCAAACTCAAACTCAAACTCAATTTCAATCTTGATCTTAAACTCAGTCTAAATCTCAATCTCAATCCCAATTCCAATGTCCATGCCAGTGCCAATCTCAATCCACACCACACAGTAATCAGAGGCAAGTCACCGGCATATTTTCTGTGTAAACAAGGTTCCTCTCTACGAAAACTTCAGCTTCGAAGCTTCCTACCGATGGATACTTCAACACAAGAAGGGGAACAGGGACGTTGAGGACCCCATGGTTTATGGCTGCATACTCGAGGTCATGGCTGCTGCATACCTACAGGGACGTCCAGAAGTGCAGAGGTGTTGCATGGGCTGACAGACATCATCAAATAGAACGCTGTGCATGGGCGGTGCTATAGGGAAGCAAATCATATTGCCACGATTCACTCATGCAAGCCGGTACGTACAACTTGTTCTGGCCAGAGATAGACCGGTACACAAGTACAGGACAACACGAGTACAGTACAATTCAAGTAGTTCATGCCAGTGCGAGTGCTTAGTACTGAGCAACAGAGCAAGCGTAATAAGTCGCCCATCTTTTTGGCCAAGATGGAGATACCCCCGCTACACCACACCACCTCCAACCTCTGCAGAGACCATGCATGGGGTCGTTTGACATATCAGAACGTTGACTTCGCTTCCTGGTCTCCTCGTTCCAACGCTTTTCATGCACCACACCATGACAGCAGGTCAGCCTGTCAAATAATGACAATGACAAGGAAAGCCGAAGTTGAAGCCGAAGCCGAAACAGCCAGGTCGTGATGCGAGCTCGACACTGAGCAAGTTCACAAGCCAGTACTATCAACGACTTCTTGCAGGCTGGTTAAAGGGCTACAATTTATAATATCAGCGGCTCAGTCTCTACTTCGACTCTCTACACTTCATTCTACTTCATCTCTCTACACTTCGACTCTCTACGTTCCATTCCACTTTTGAAGATGGAGCACCAGCGCTGCTTTGGCAGAGTCCACCTCAGTGCTTGCGTTCTAATGGGCCCTCTGCTTGTTTGTACCATGACGATATATACTACAGTGGTCATGGAGATGCAGCGTTGGCCGATATTCCTGATAGCGGGTATGCCTGTCGGGAGCAAATCAGAGTCCAACATTATATCCTCATATCACTCATATGTCGATGCCGGCATCTTCATCAGCTATCTCTTGCGTTGTAGCAGTTCCACGAGCACAACGCAGCGCTTTATCGACTACACAGCAGTGGGATTAATGTTTCGTCGGGTTCTTGCACAGCCTCAAATTCGTCCTTGTTCTTCTGGTGCTCTAGACTTGGTATCTCGTACTAGCGGACCAGGATACATATTTCATGCAGCGCGTGCGCGTATCTTCAGTGGGCCCGAGAATGGATCGGAAGTCAAAGGTACGGGAGATCTGCGGCGGAACTCTCTCTCGAGGATCAAAGTTATCCACTTGATTGTTGGTGGTGGTGGTGGAGCTTGATATACGAGTCCTGCATCTGCTCTACTTCTTGCGCCAGGCGGCCTCGCCAGAACTAACCATGATGGGTGAGATGATGGCAAATGGCAAATGGCAAATGGCAAATGGCAAATGGCAAATGGCAAATGGCAAATGGCAAATGGCAAATGGGAAAGTGTCTAACGGCTTAGGGCTTAAGTCCTGTATGTTATAGAGACCAGCCCTTCAAGTCTCAGGATTGACCGGCTACATTGTTTCAAAACAGCGCAGGCACTGAACTAAGCTTGTCCTCCGCAGTATACATAAATTGACTGCTGATGGCCAGCAAGTTTCTGCAATTTGCGCAAGGCGTCCTCAACTCTTCATAAATTACTCACAGCAGTGAAGAAACATCGTCCAACTTTCAGCCTCAAATATGATAGATGCGGTCAATCGCACGCCTAGATAGATACCTGACACCGAGGGCCACGGTGCTTAGCAGCAGCCGACTGCATTTTCATATAAGATGTGCAGAGCGGCTTCAACACAAACCCCATCAATCCCAAGAGACAAAACTCAAACATTTCGTAAAGCAAGAAGCAATAACTGAAGGCAGAATCTTCCTTGTAACCTGCACCACAATACTGCCGTTTATCTCTGTTCAAGTGAAGAAGTCTTAAGTTACATAACATCACCTGCCAGAGCTACAGCTCTCCTACCAGGAGCCTTATACATCCCACATTCCACATTCCACATTCCACATTCCACATCATCATCCGCAGTAACAATATAAACACTCATTAGAGGCCCATGTATCTCATACATATTGTGGCTTCCGGTCGTGCTCCCACACCGGCCGGGCCCCGAGAACGCTCGTAAACCAACAGATCTAGACATCTGACTGCTCATATGCTACCAGCCTCCATGTTGCAACCTCTTGGGAAAACAGACCACAAATCTTCGATAGGCAGATCCTCCACCTATCGCAGTGCTGTAAGCTAACAAAGATGCCTATCAAGATGGCATTATCAGCATTGACATAGCGATGCCACTAGCTCATCTCTGGCAGCTGCAAACACCGTGCAAAACACATGTCTGGAACTTCCATGCACCCTTCTCAGTACGATGGTTGCGTGCATATTATCTACCGTCGACGTGGCTAGTATTACTTCCCAGTTATCCGAACCACAGCAATCACCACCTCCATTTCTCCGCTTCCTATCCTACGGCACATCTACGCCATCGCATCTCCCAAGCAACAAGTTATTAGCAGGCCCAGCAAAAATTTCACCACATCCGGCGCTCAAGACGGTTTCCTTCCATCCAGGCCGCCGGGAACGAGAATATGACAGGCCGGAATGTGGCGGACAGGGGAGCCCCGTCATCGCTACCTGCTTCCAACATCGTGCAGTGGAGGGGTAGGTTCCTCTTCTTGTATATTTAGGGGATAGCTTTTGGAAGCTGGAGCCGGAGCTGGGTTTTTACAAAGGGGGTTTTGATGTGTAGCCGTTGTTGCCGCCGTTTATGATTGACATGGAAAATGTGCGGGAGAGGGTGGAGAGAGGGCGGTAGGTAATGAGATGCGCAGGTACTTGTGGGTGAGCTGGGAAGCCGGCCAGTGACGGCCAGGTTTATTGCGTTGCGTTTGTGGCTTGATTCTGCTATGTTCTGGAGCCGCACGTTTCAATCCACAACACAAAGTAGTGTAAGTATTTGTAATATCAAGAAGTTTTGGATTCTTTGGAGCGAATGTATTCTCTATAGCTATTCACTTCAGAAGAAGTCTATATATTCCTTCATTGTACGGTACTATATAGCACAGAAGGAAACCCTTACCTCAACTCCCTTCACCGCTTGCGTACATCTTACAGGGTAGAGCAATATGCAATGCCCGCAGTACCCTTACCTGAATTCTCCACACTACAATTTGTCAGTTTCTAAGGTCTTGGACACATACTCGGGACATAACGTATTCCACACCGAGCCGGCCACCTTTCCTTGGCATAGCTCTTATCCTTATTAAGATGTAGTGTCTGCACAGCACGACGCAATAGCTGTTCAAGAAGAAGGTAGGGTTGATCTTGCTCTTCGGGCCTATGCCTTTTGGCCAATTTAAGAGCTTACGGCGCGCTGATATAGCCTTCAACGTCAAACACGAGAGGCTCTGATCTGCTCCGCGGTTTCACGTCTCAACCTCAAGCTCGACCAAATTGCCATAAGATTACAGCGACTAGAGAGCAGACGATTGTCCGGTATATGCTCGACCTCGGTTCGCGAGTGTTCGCGCCACGGCTGTGCGAGGTGGCAGATATAGCCGATAAAGTGCTATGTGTGCGTGGTGGTGAGCCAGTTGGCAAACGCTGGCCTGAGAGATTCGTTAAGTCCATGATGACATCTCCTATGATGGGTTGCTGTTGGAGTTCGTAGCCGTACTTTAAGGCGATCTAACACCACCTGCGCGTTGATGGAGACTAGTCCTGACGCCTCAAATGCCTTTCGGCAGTTTGCCTCTGTGAGCACGTCGAAGAACACGTCTCTAAAGGCTGGCAAGAAGCCTTCCTTATTGGTATGGAAGACGCGTCGCCGTGCCAAGTCTCTGACGCGTTGGGAGTACTTGCGCTTCAACGGCGAGAAGCAGACTACGTCGAGCGGTTGGAGGATTTGAGATGAATGAGCAGGTATACAGAGCGTCAAGATCTTGTTCTCTAGGCAGTAATCCTTAAAATCCTGGTTAAGATGGCTCTCATGGCCGTCCAAAATGAGCTGCCTGTACCCCCCCCCTACTTGGCTTTAGTGTTCTCCACCAGCTGGAGCCACGCGCTAATTATCCCTGGATCCTCTTGCTGTATTGGCTGACGATCCTTTGCTCGACTGAACGCCATCTTAAGCTCATCTGAGCGCTTTACTAAACCTCTCAGACCAGTGTTTGCCAACTGGCTCACCACCACGCACACATAGCACTTTATCGGCTATATCTGCCACCTCGCACAGCCGTGGCGCGAACACTCGCGAACCGAGGTCGAGCATATACCGGACAATCGTCTGCTCTCTAGTCGCTGTAATCTTATGGCAATTTGGTCGAGCTTGAGGTTGAGACGTGAAACCGCGGAGCCGATCAGAGCCTCTCGTGTTTGACGTTGAAGGCTATATCAGCGCGCCGTAAGCTCTTAAATTGGCCAAAAGGCATAGGCCCGAAGAGCAAGATCAACCCTACCTTCTTCTTGAACAGCTATTGCGTCGTGCTGTGCAGACACTACATCTTAATAAGGATAAGAGCTATGCCAAGGAAAGGTGGCCGGCTCGGTTGTGGAATACGTTATGTCACAAGCCTTTATACTATTAATCTTGAGTAATACATTCTTATGTTCAACCTACGACATCAATCATCATTCTACCTTGTTTCGAGGCAAAATTAGGCACCGGTAGGCTAGTGGCTAGTGTTTACTGACTTGGTATAGCCGTTTATGTTTTGGAACAGAATTAGCCGGGGCTTCTGGCTGCCTTCGCCGTGTATCTCGAAATCCAACATCACTTCATGAGCTCTGACAATAGAATATGGAACGAAAACGACGTAGTTCATCAACTTCGTCTATGTCATGTCACATTAGATCTGGATCGATAGCAGCAGGGACCTTTTTCCCTTACGTTTTTGAAATAGTTGTCAGCTCCGTAGAGCTTGAGATGTTTCGCCCCATCAATCTAGCCCTCACAATACTTGCTGACCTTTTTTAGACTCACGCCATTCCACTTTGCAGTACCAATGGCACCTTCGGCCCACGGCGCGTTGATTATTTCATCTCCTTCTCCAGCGTACTCGTTCATCTACTCGTTTCTCCGAGTGCCACTACAATAAATTATCACAATTTTGTCCATGCGTGGGAATGTCTCCTCATTCATCAAGTCGGCTAACGTGATCTTCTGGCTTTGAACAAGACTATCTCATTTCAGATTATACTTGTCCTTGTCGATATCAGGTAAACCCAACTAGCAGACCCCATGAGACACTGGGCGACGTGGACAGGGGGCGCTGCCGCAAAGAAAAAATCAAAAGAATGGTGGAAGAGCTTCCAGCTACGCGAGGG
>MU253840.1:0-74965 GCA_019669825.1 Calycina marina | reverse complement strand
TGGACTGGCAGTCTACCCGTCTACTCGCCCGTCTGTCCGTCTAATATATCGGACTGACCTAGGTCAACCTGAAAGTGGACTGCTTATATAAGCAGTCCGTCCGTCCAGGCCCTGGACTAGACCTGGGTGGACTATTAGGAACACTGCTCAATATGTTAGGCCACGCCGATTTGTTCTTGGATTCACACGCTGCGACTTAGCTCTTTGCGAATGCTATCGTTCCCTAGCGGGAGCGACCGGAAAGAGAGCAGTGGTAGAGTTCGTGGGAGCTGTCGTACGGAAGGAAATGAGGTCGCTAATTTAGTGCGAGCAAATAGGCTGGTCGAAGTAGTTCCAGTCTAAAGTAGCGCAGGCAAGGAGTCTGAAATCACCTATTAGCCAGGAATGACGATCCCAATCCCCAGATATATGATCTATGGCTTACCGGGACCTGGATCTGACGGCTTCAGTGGCTTTATCCGTACTTGCTAAACTGTACAGATTTTCTCTTCAATTATTTCTCTTGACAAAGGCTCGCCAAACGAAAGCCTCTGCCATCTATATTTCTCTATTCTACGTGACAACAACTTTGAAGGTCTGCTCTGGCTTTGCGAGATCATAACTACTTCCAAACTCATGCCTAATTGTCCATAGCGGGTTTGCAACAAGCACTTGGTGTGCGCGCGTGAGCTCATCCCATTCCCTTGCATCATGCAGCCTTGAGTATATCCTCCAATTGCAGCCGGAGAATCATGTGCAACTGCATGGTCGACTGCGCTTTCGAAGACGATAGTTCTGCTTTTTGCCTTTGTCACTTGCAGATTGTGCCTTACCTCTACTGTGGTGGCGCTAAAAGAGCTAATGAAAGCGAAGAGCTATCTCACCGCACCGTTTCTTGGTTCCTCCGTGCTTCTCTCTCGACCCTCCTCGTCGCTCTTGCTTTGCGGAGACTAGATGCTGTGATCTGTGAAGCTTGAACTCGGATGCTATGAAGATCACCGTTGTTATCTTATTGTGCTGTATATATGAAAAGCTGGATTGATAGCTGAAAGCTGTCTAATCACGTACCACGCGCCAGAAGCAATGCCTTCCATTCTACTCATTCTTACTCTTTCTCTGCCCATCAGTGCTAGCACCACACAGAATGCCTAGGGAACAGTCATATTCTTGACCTACGGTGAGAAAGCCCCCGTTCTAACCGATAATGGTCTTAAACTCACTCCCCTCGGTGCACATCACACGCTCACTGCTGGACAAGCAGTGCAATCTCATTACATCGCTGGTACTGCCAATAGCTCCAATGCTACGTCCGCAATGACACCTATCGAGGGTCTGAGCTTTAACGTGATTATTAACGACCAGCTGTTTATTGCTAGTACAGATGATGAATATATCAGTAGTGGTGCATTGGCATTTATGAAAGGAATTTACACACCGACTGCAGATACCGTGTTGAGTCTGAGTAACGGAAGCACATAGTACTTCCTATTCCGTGACTATCAGTATCCATCAGTAAGTCACGTCTCTATGAAGTGCTACCCTTGTTCTTACGAGTCGGTGTTCTATGACTTACTTGGAACTGCAGATTCATACAAAAGGGTTGAAAGATTTCAATTATATCTGGTGAGTTGCTTCAATTGCAACTACCTCGTTCAGAACCCAAAACTAATGGTATCTGTAAGAGGCCAAACCTCGAATAGCTCAAAAGGTTATGGGTTCTGAATTTCAATTAAGAAGTGCATGAGGAATCTGCATAAGGCAGATTCACTCCTTATTTATCTATATGTATAATATCCACCGAATCTTCTAGAGAAGCAGTCTTCTAACAAATACAAGGAAAAGTATAGAGTTGTATGGAATATGAGGTTCTGGACAATGCCAGTCTGGCCCACTTGGTGTGGAGTCAGTGCAGAGCGAGCGCCTTGGCCCGAGCACCCATATGCGTCCCAACCCTTACAGTATCACAGGCTCGCAACGCCAATTGTACATCGTTGGACACAGCAACACAGGAAGAGTTTGAATCGGTCGAATACACCGCCGCAATGACCCGAACAAGCGCCTTCTACGATTCTCTGGCGTCTGGTGTATTCAAGGATATCAATCCAACTGTCGTCAGATACTACATTGCTCAGCCTCTATACAAATATGCATTATACCAGTACAACCACAACAGCACTGTAGTGAAAACCCTCTCCTCAGATGATCTAGCGCAGCTCGAAGCACTTGCATCACAGCAGAAATAGGAGCTGAACATCCCCAGCTCAATCGGTACTCTCCCAGCAATTTTCTGCTCAACACTCCCCTCGCGTGTGTTCCAGCAGCTCGAGACTATCGTCCTCTCCTCCGGCATAGCCACCACGCTATTCCTAAATTTCGGCTCGTAGGAGCCCTTCCTTGCATTCTACTACCTCTCCAACCTGTGACGAACATAGTCACTATGACACGTGCTTAGGGTAGAGGCTGCAAGGATACAGCTGATTTAGGACTAGTGCAGTACAGTTCAGTAGAGCTTTGTAGATAGGGGCGCTTTTTCTCTTTCTCTTCTTTTCTCTTTAGCTTATTATTCTATAATATTCAATACACGTTTCTTTGCAGCTTTAGATCTTAGTGACATTTGTCACACAACCTCGCCGTCGGCCCCGCCGCCTCGCGCTTCAACTCCCTCCCCGCATACGCCTCACACATTTCCTTCTAATTCTTCTCTAAAAATGACAGCAGCAACCGCAACGACACCTTGGATCTCCGGATACGCTTCTTGTACCAGAACGGCACCACCACCTCCGACGGCGACGCCCTAATCTCCTATCCTCTCTTCGGCCGTGGAAACTCAGAGGCCGATATGACATGGTCCGACTTTGTTGAAGGCATGACGGACTTGGCGCTTAACAGGGTTGGTGACTGGTGTTTGTTGTACCAGACGGAGAATATGTTCTACACAGTGCTTTGGAGCGTTGAAAACACAACCAATACGGCCACATCCGTGGCTTCAAGCAAGAAGTTCATGAATCCTGCTGTAGCAGGTGCCATTGGCACCATTGTTACTCTAGTCCTGATGTTATTAGTCATAGAACTCCTCGCCCTCTGCAGTTTCCGTATGCGCAAACGCGAGAAGGCTGGTTCGGCCGGTGGTCTCGGCGTTCTCAAGCTTTCAGGAAGCGGCAAAGGCTTCAAAGACGCTGAAAAGCTTTCCTCCGTGACCGATCTATATCTACAAGGCGGCGCTGGCGCAACAGTGATCAAGCACGAGCGTGTTGGGAGTTGAGAGCTGAAAGACGGGCCGAAAACCGGATAATATAGGAGTTTAGACAAGGAAATTGAAGCTGGAGCGCCAGGCCGGAGAAGACGCAGCGAAGACAGCACTGGGAATGAAAATCCGTTTGGCGATCCAGTCGAGGCCGCTGATCAAATTTGATCAATCCTTTCCTTTTCATAACAATATGGGATTTGTTTTATGGGCGAATGAGATAAGAGTTTCAGCGAAGGCGTCGGTTTTGAGATCTATGAGATAGTCATTCTTGACGCTCGCAAGCTGAAATAAACACGTAGGTGCAACGCAATATTTGCGATATTGACAGCGTTTAGGGTACGGATAGAGATTCAGATCTCATTAGCTACATTGAAAAGTACATGAAGTTTCCATCGATCAACTAAACGGACACTTAGGGTTAGGGTTAGGGTTCAAGAGTGTACTTCCAAACCCTCCAGAAATGGGGATTGATGCCCAGCGCGAGTTTTAAAGAAACAATGCAACCTGTTTGTATTCCACGATGGAGATAATCCGTTGCACTGTTTGAAGATGCTAAAGATGAGGAGATGAGTTCCTTTTGCCATGTGAGTGTTTCGCTTCCAAAAAGGGGCTTGCAGCAGACGAACGATATTCCCACGTGATTTCAAACGTCTTGATCAAAGGTATGCATTTCATCAAGCAATAACCTCTATTCCTAAATTTCTAGAAGATCAAAGCATACATTATCATAAGAAATTAAAACATTTTCCAGCATATCCGTATGCAGCGGAAATCTTCTCAAACCTTGAGGCTGCTCTCGCTGGCAGGCTCTTCCAAGCTTTGCGCCTCCTTTGATGTGGGCATATGCGTTCGGTCCGTCTCGTTGTCAACACCATTCACAATCTCCAGCCCATCGAAGCCCTCATCAATACCAGGCCTGTGACGGGGAAGAGCTTATTTGCGAGGTAGAAAAGGATCGAGGGGAGCGTGAGATTGACGGCTTGACCACCGTAGACAGACAGCCTGGGTTCTGAGCTGATCTCAGAGTTGACTTTGGTTGCTTTGAGATCTTACTTTGCTTTTGACCTTCAAAGACGACGTTGAACAGAAGCTGGAAGAATAGAGGTAGTTACAATTTACGAAGACCGAAGGACACGCGAACCATCATAGCCTGAAGCACATTTATTAGCCGAAGTCCGTCATTCATGGGCCTTGAGTTCTTATGTATCCGAGGTTTTTCTCAACTCCTGATCTTCCACTCAAGACAGCCACATTACTCGACAGATATAATCCTATCAACACAGTACCGATAGCTTGACCGAAACTCAACCCAACCGGCGTGTACGAACTTCCAATGGCGAAGGTCGACAGTTCAGCTCCGCAGATGATCCAGTAGAGCAGGAAACTTCCTGAACCGTAAGTACGCTCGGCTGGAAAGATGGGATACAAGTTGTGATTCCCCCATTTCGTCGTTCCTTTATCCTGATAGATGTCTTCTTCCGCAAGGAGTTCGCCCACAACATGAAACCGTGCGACGTGGCTGCTGCTGACTAACGACCAACTTCGGCGATTGAGACGGAAGTCGCTACTGGCGAGAGAGGAGTGTTATTCTTGACAGGCTCTCATTCGAGATAGTCCACAACAGGCGAGCACTTATTAGTTCTTCGAGGCATTGTTGCTCATTAATGGCGTTAGCTAAATCCTAGTCCATTGCCATCTGCTTATCTGTCGAGCAGTTAGCTTAGCCAATTAGCTGATTTGTTCATGGGTCAAATGAGAGGTGCTGATTTCGGCCACTGTTTTTTGGATATGGAGAGAAAGCGGCACGTTGGCTCACTGGTTTGTATAAATCCATTTTTGGGAGCGGCAGGCATAGCCGCTCCA
This sequence comes from Calycina marina, assembly GCA_019669825.1. Lineage (NCBI taxonomy): Eukaryota > Fungi > Ascomycota > Leotiomycetes > Helotiales > Pezizellaceae > Calycina > Calycina marina. Next base: position 69,876 of record MU253840.1, on the reverse strand, counting down.
AGAGCATGGTTACGGGTCTGCACTGAGAACAGAGAGCTTACACTCGAACCTTCTATCAATTTCGCTTCTGGTATGATAGATGAGTTCTTTCGAGCCTTAATGGTCGCAATATCTCAGGTTCGGATACCAGTTACACAGATCAACTACCTCCTATTTCGGACTTTACTATACCAAAAGATGAGATCTTTTGCCGGCCATCCAGCATCAGACATACTAAACAACTGAGAGCCATCATCTAATTGCGTAGCAAGAATTCAAGGATCCCGCATTTCACTTGTCCCCAAATCGTCCCAAAACGACACTAGCTCTCCATTCACATCACTGGTTATCTGTTCTAGATCGTCCGGTATAGTCTCAGTCGTGGTATCAACTTGCAGGCTCATCGACGACCCCTGACAATACCAATCTTCCGATCCCGCGCGCGGCAGGACCAGAAGAGGTGTTTGTTAAGTTCTGTTTCGAGAGAGAGTTTTGATACACTTCTCTTTCTATACGCTCCAAGCTCGACACAGATCTTCATACCAAGACCGTTGAGTGTCCAGATTCATACATTAGAAGTGGGTCGGATACATTGAGTTGCTTTTGCTCGCCATGCGTCAAGATCTTTTTGCGCTCTTAGACAGTGTTGAGAGAGCAGTAGTAGGTATATAAGAGACTGTCTTCCAGTTCAACAATAGACTTTATTGTACAATGCGAGGTTGTAGTGTCTCTCGGAACTGTTTGCACCACTCAAGTCCCCTGTCTGCGATCTGTTAGACATATCTGGAGTTCTATATCTGGCTGGTCAAACTCACCAAGAAAGGAAAGATCAGGGGAATTTCTTTGCTGACCTCTATGGGGTGGAGGATACTTTCCCTGATCAATTCCAGAATCAATTCAGACCTGGATTGAAATGTGCACAGCTTGTTCCACTCATGTTAGTCAGTGCTATGGCGTCTAACTAAATCTATGTGCTTTGAATCACGTGAATCACATCTTATATCAACGTAGGTTAATTATAATTCTCATTGGTAGTCAGTTGCTAACATAAAGTAGCCATTGATTCTCTCAAGAACATACTCCGCACTTGATCATGTCACGAAAGGACGGATTGCATGGAACGTGGTTGCTTCTTACTCCACCTGAGGTGCTATGTCCAATAGATTTCAAAATATCACTGGCCATGGTCTGAGATACAAGATAGCTCACGAGTATATGAAACGATATTATGCGTAAGATGCACTCCATGTGCTAAGCTCGTCGAAACCAGCAAGTTCAATACTGACTTGTCATGCATCGGACTTTGGGAAGGTTCTTGGGAAGATGACGCCAAGGTCCTCACCAAGAAGACCAAACTAGCATACGGTCCTTCCAAGGTCCACCAGATCAAGTAAAATGAGGAGCGTCACAAGACAGCTGTCGTGAGAGCTCTCCACTTATCTCCGCAGCGAAAACCTAGGGTATTATAAGCAGGACTATCAGTATCAGGCAGAGCCTTCTCTGCGCTCAACACCGAAGCCATCTTCGTCAATGGAGGCAAGCCATCCGACACTGCACCATATGTCAAGGAGTTCCGAGCTGCTACCAAGGAGAACGGTCGTGATTCAAACCACATCAATGTCTTCCCTCAAACAACACCCATCCTGGCACGCACCAGGAAGAAGCTGAAACTAAGCTCAAAAATTAGAAGGCTGTTGTTGACTGGAGAGGTGACATGGCAAATTTGGGTCAGTATCTCAATGTTGACTTCAGCTCTTGCCCGGTGGACGAGCCCTTTGATGTGCACTCGATCGAAAAGTTGGATAATGCTATCCATGCCACCATCAACGACATCAAGAAGACCGATGAGGAGATTGCCAGCCCGCAAATATTGGGAGATACTTAGCATTCTGTGGCTTCGGAGCCATTAGACGTCTCCTCAGGCAACGGTCATAAGACATTGGCGCACAATGCGAAGGTGCCTCACGACTGACAGCCTTGCTTCGAGCATCACCGCTATGATGTTCTGGAGACTCCGGTAACCTCATCCTCTGCTCATCACGATATCATGTCTTTTGGAATCAAAGTTGCTGATTTCATCGCAATTACAAAGCCTGCTGTAGACATCTTTCGCGCTACTGCGAGAGCTGGGAAGAAGGGAGCTCGAACCGTACGAAGTGCAGTCGGAACTGACAAGGAGAAGCATTGAAAACCGGTCGTGCGCATACTAGTCTCGAAAGGAATACCTTTGAATATCTTAAGAGCCATCAAGCAGATATATCGGTTGCCATGGAAAGTCTTAAAGAGGAAGAAGTAATCGGCATTGTTGACGCTGTCCAGCCTGAAGATTCTACCTCTCAGGTATGTAGTCCTCCTATTCTCCGAGCAGATCATGCCTTCGAGCTTAGTGGGGAAGCTCGTGCCCTAACCCATTGCCTCTACAGCGCTTTATAGCCAAGTCTTGATGCATACCCCTTCAATCAGGAATAAAGCTGAGTAAGGAGTAAGAAGCCACCCTTATAGACTGGGCATCCTATAGCACCATCTCAAGGTTCCTCCATCAATCAAGTGATGGGTAGCCTTCGACGGACGAGCAAACACACTGTAGGAAAAAAAAGAGCCAAACACCCGCCAGGTTGGGCATGAGAAGGCATCATTTTCTGGGAAGGTTGGCCTACAGGCTACAAAGGTATCTCAGCGGATCCAAGATTATTTGCAACCCTCTTTGCGGCGGCTCTAGCGTCGGAGGGCAACTAATCAGAAGATCAGCCCAATTATGAAGACGGTTGATGATGCCTGAGTGAGAGATCACAAAACCAAATCCGTGCAGGTGAAACATGTGGGAACTGGGGCTTTGGCAAACTGCTAGATACCACACGGCCTTCTTTCAGACGCGAATCGATCGCAGCATATATGTGTTCCATATATAAAGGCAAATGGACTGCTGTCCTGCTGATGCTCAAAAGAGGGGTCGACATCAATTACTGGCATGAGCACCGATCAGCGATTTATCAATTGGTACATTTTTCTCACGTTGAAGATGCCGGGATGAAGAGGCACTTGTCAGACTCTTATTGCTTGGGGCAGTAGTGTTCCGGAAGGAAACCGTCGTCCACAAAGCCATCCGCTGGGGAAATTTTTGACCGCGAAGCATCTAATTGGAGGTGAAACCATAGATATTGACCTAATCTCCCGTAGTAGGTGGGCTGCTTTCAAATGTGGCGAGAATGTGCTTTCATTCCAGCTTGAGACTGGTATAAACACCGCTTTTACGATGGGCGAACTTGATATTACAAGATTTCTGTTGGAGTACGGTACAGTATGAACCGTGGATGGAGATCTCAATATTGAAACGAATTATGGACGCCTTTGGATACTGCAGCAATGTACCAGGATCTCGGACCTCAATAGCGCCTCGTCTATAGACTACTAAGAGATGCTGCAGGAGATTTTGGCAACGTACTGCAACTCAAAAGAACAGGTTGGGGTAAAATTTGTGGAAAAGTTCAGAAGGTTGCGAGGCCAACCATAGCGCCCAGCGGCATCAGAATTTCGCACTACCGCGTTCCTTGCCTATGCAGAAAGGATCAAATGAGCCAGTAGATTCTCGTGATGGAATGGCGTGACTGTGTGGACCTCCTTCAAGCAAGTAGCCTGGAACGAGACTTCCCCAGCATTACTTCTTATAAACGCTAAATGGTTTGGCTTCGACCTGAAATCGATATGTTTTAGTAATGGGAATGTTAAGCAGATTCTTCAGCTAAGTCCAATTTAGCAACTGGTTTTACCAGAAAGGCGCTTAAGTTGTCCACACCCGGTCTTCCCTGATCATCATGAAGTATGAAGTATCACAAAAGAGCCGGACAGAAAGCTTCGCAGAACACAAGAAGTTTTGGCGTACGTTAAAACCCCCTTGGCCCTTGGAAATCATAAATCATAGCAAGCTAAGTGCAAGCATTTGACCAGAAAAAATCAAGTTCCTCTCCTCCCATCGACGCCTCGCTATCCTGCCGTATCCTGCCCATGCAGACGCCAGTGCCAGTGCCATCACCATATCCTGCATCCCCAGCTCAAAATAGCTGTATCGTAACATTATTAGCATAATAATCCTTTGCTGCCTCCCTCGTCTCCGCGTTATCCACAATCTCCGCCTCTGCCCTCGCCAACCTTTCCAGCTCATCCCGCAAAATCTTCTTATTGTACACGAAATCATGATTATGTAGCTCTCTCCAATTGAGATGCTTGCATTTCTTGCGAGCCTTGAGACACATATTGTTCAGCGCATCAGGCCCCTTTGGCGCATCTGGGATGCTCTGGGCAGGATGCGGCATTATCATGCCGAGAGAGAGTGTTTCCGAGGTACGTGGGCCAATCTCGCCAGTTTCCAAGGCGGCCTGACCTTCAGCGGTATTGCACCAGATGGAAAATTCGGCTTCGTTCATGGCGAGACGGTTGTCGTAGCCGCAGAAGTCTTTAACTTCAAGGTTTGTAAGTTTGAGAGCATGCTTTGCGCGATCGTTGATCATGACTAGGACTTTGACTTGGTTGGTGAAACCACCGACTCTAGCTTCTATGACCGCTTTCTTCTGCTGTATTTCGGCAATCTCGAGTTGTTCTTCTGCGGTCAGATAATAGAGTCCAACTGGCCGAGCTTTCAACTGTTAGCCACCGTGTCTGCTGAAGGATTGCGAAACTCACTCAGATCAGCGTCTTCCTTGTTCGGAAGTCTCGGCTTTCCACCAAGACCATGCACATCATCGGCCGTCTTAGACCGCTCCAAGAGCCAACCTATCTCCTTTCGGTTCAATGCACCTCCCATGGACGGCTTCTCATCTCCACGAACGCGAGACTTCACAAAAGTCCAGAAAGCATCCCTATGCTCATCGCTACAGTATTTGCTCGGTGGATTCATAGTGACCCTAGCATGCTTTTTACAAGGTAATTTGCCTTGGAAGATACCAACATTGTAATACCGGCACATAGGCTTCCAGGTTGTGAAAGCTTCTGCTGTTGTGCATTTAGGACAGACATATCGATCCAGAAGCTCTCTTGTGTCGGTCTCGTCTATACCGACGCACGAACAGTGGTACCAGTCGTCGCAGCCACCTTCGCAACATACCATCATGCGATGGTCATCCGGCCCCCGACATATGCAGTACTCTCCTCCATCATTACTTCCACTCTCATTGTCTGTCGAGTTGCTAGTTCTCGGACCACTTGGCCTGGAGCCCGAAGTTCCACTGGGCGTCTCGCTCCTCGGCTTTATTACTGGCTTCTTAACTGAAGGCGCCGTCGCTTTCTTCTTCAAAACAGGCTTGTCCAGCTTCGGCGGTGGGATAGGAGTGCTTTTTATTGTAGTTGTTGGCGCAGGTGTCCCACGATCTGAAGAGATAGTTGTAGGCGCCATGGGCTTCCTCGCCCGTCCCTCACTCTTTATTTTCTCCGCAATTCCCAGCGTCATATCCCCAATTGATGTCCCGAACATTGGAGTAGCATCACGCGAAGCTGTTGAAGGTTCCCTCTTGATGGTCGTACTCATCTTCCCGAGCTTATCTGCCGTAGGTATCTTTCTTGCTTTCGCCGGCAACAATCCAGCAGCGACCAATTTCTCCTTCTCCCGCTTCTCACCCAGCATCTTCAGGGCCAGCTCATACGTCTCGCCCCGTATCCTGTATTTCTCTGATTCCTTGGAATTCTTGCCATGTTTGTTGTAGTATCGAGAATCGGCGGCCGTGAACAACTTGTTCCATTCGGTATCGTCCACGCCTGGGGGAGTAGGTTTGGCTTGCGGATATTTATACCTGAATCCAGGAACATTGTTTGATATTGGCGGTTGATATGATATGGTAGCTGAGTCTGCGGCATTGTCTGGTGATGATGAGGTCTGCTGTCAGGGTATCAGCGTGTTGCCCGCAATCGGAAAGTATGGTATAACGTTAAGATGTTCTTAGATTTCCGTCCATCATCATCATGGTATGAGCTATGGTGGAAAAGTAACGTACCGGTTCTTGTAGATTCAGATCAGCAACACTGCTATTCAGAGTAACATCAGCATTAGATGGTCCTTCGTCTCCAGAACTCATCATGTATTAAGAGAAGGTATTAGCCGGGGGGGGGGGTTCACAGTTGTTTGTCTCAAGGACGGTTAAAGTGCATGAACTAGATTGGGTTTAATGCCAAGAGAAAATATATCAGCCTTGTGAGCGTCTGCACTTCAGCCTCGAGGTGAATACAGGTTCGCTTGATTTGGTACATACGGCGGCTAGGTTTTGAAGAGCCCACAAAAGATCAAGATTACAGCGTGTGGGTATTGATTGGGATAAAACACTTACAAGCTCATTTGTCCATTTGAAAACCTGGCTTGTACATACGATAGAAGCCAAGTAGTAATCAGCCGATTAAACAAGGTAGCAAGTGTACGGTAGTGTACGGTATTCCGATCATGCTCAAATATGTGCCTGAAATCTGGTCACATGCATTCGTTCTGAAAGCATTGAGCGGTACCTTTGGAGCTATAGAAGAAGAATTTTCGGGATGGGTGGAATATATGCACTTGTCCGGCATATTCAATGTTTCAGACTCGGGGAGCTGCATATGAGAAGTGAAGCATCCACCTCGCGGATAGTTCTTGATTGCCACGTATGTGCTGTCTCCTGCATCATGTAGGAGCGGAAAAGTAATACATATTAAAAAACTTGTCCCACCAGGTTGAGCTTGAAGATGTAGCCGCTCTTGATATATCGCTGCAACGCTTAAACGCTATGTCGCTGCATTGGCTTTGCTGAAAAGAGAAATCCCACACCATATGTTGACCCCGTCGCTTTGGGGTATCTGATAACCAAATATAACTAATGAAAGCCCAAAGGCAAGATCAAACGCCAAAAAAAGTCATGCGCCGCGAGGCAAAACCCATTCTTCCAGCCGTGAGGCTTATACTCTCATGCTCATACATGCCCGAAAGTCCGGCTATATCAAAGGGGCCGCCCAATGTCCTGTTTTCCTCGGTCGTTGACCCTGCACGAATAGTTGCAGGAAGTGCATCCTGCTTTAATTTGCCTGGAGATCTTATCTTATCGCCTGTGTCTCCTGTGTGAGCCTCCGGAGCTCTCACCGTGATGGCGATGCCTGTGTCTACTACTTGCGCTGCTTTGCTCAACTTCTCGCTCCATCTCTTCGACTCGCTGTCTGTAGCTCCTCACAATATCCCTGATATGCCGGATCCTGTCGAAGTCCAATTCCAGCTCGTCGATCTGCCGAAGTATATCATGGAATCGGGAAATTTCTGAGTCTGCGATCGCAATCGTATTGCCAGCTCTATCGTGCTGCTGCTGCACTACAATCTGCGACTGTTCGGAGAGGTATTCCAGTCGAGATTGGATCTGTTGCATCAAACGGTCGAAATGTCGACCGAGCGCTGCGAGGGACAAAGGGTCAAGCAGAAGAAGACCTTGGGAGGAACCTCTCGAAGCTGCACGAGAAGAAGATCCACCAGCTGTTGATGTTGCGACCTGCTGGTGATGGCGCAGAAGAGAGATCTCTTCGTTCGTCAAACCTAGTTGCGTATCAGGAACCGCCTCGGCTTGGGATGTCATTGCTGTTGGCAGATATATATGTGCTGCTGCGAGCTTCGAACAGTGGTTTTCAGTATGTACACTCTCACGGAGAGCTGTGAAGGTGCTGTAAACTTCATGGTAATTGAGATGAGAGCGCGATCATCGACCTGAGTTCCACTTGTGCAGATATTCGTGGAGGTCGTCGGCCGGGGGGCTTCTGCAGACTGAAGGGTATGCGGGTGGTACAAGCAGAGGCGCCTTTTTTTTTGCTTTTCAGGATCACCAGACTTCGAGGCAATTTCTACCTTCTAATATAGGATAAGGTTCTAATCAGAAGGGCTTGTGTTGTCTAGAATGCTTCCAATTCTAGGCAGCTTTAGATGTCCTCTATAGACGCCGCTCTGGTGACGATCATTTACCACTGGTTAAAATAGACGCTGGGCTGAAGTTGCAGCTGTTCTGGTAGAAGTGAATTCGTTGTGAGACTTCCTTTCTTGCTACTCGGCCTTTTGTGGAGCCATCCTGCATATTAGCGCTGATATAATCCCTGCGGGCATAATTCAACACAAGAGCTGCTATGCAATTTATACTCCTTGCGCAAATAGGGGAACACCGAGATATTGACGACAACGACGACATGCAAGCTAACAGATGCCATCATCAGCCTCATGAATGTTCCCAACGTTCACCATGTTGCTTGAACTTGTACCCGGAAGCACAGCTTTTCAGCGGAGCATGTTCGTCCGCACCCGTGACAAGCAGATCTGTCAGTGCTCATTCTCCCACAGGTTTGGGGTAAGCTTGGGTCTGCAACATGCAGCCACCACCATCCATACTCGAACAGCCTCAGCTATTCTTCCAGCAGAAATATTACTTCCGCTTGGTCTCCTGGTTGAGGGGGCCGGCGTGCCTAGGAGCATTGCTAGGCGGTGATGCACCACTTGCAGCTTCATATTAGACGTAGATCTTCCTAAGATCTTTTCTCGGTGGTTGGCGTGGGACAGATATATTTGTGTACTTCCAAATCTGCTCCGGATAAAGATAATTACTCAAAGAAGTTCCGTGATGTCCCTGTATCCCTGCAAATCATCAAGACGAGGTGCTTTAATGTTTATGGATTTGCAGTGCAGACGCCGCTCATTCATGACTTCAATTTTTGCTAGAGTATAAAGGGGAATTCGTCTCTCGTTTCATCATTAAGTCGTTTCTATGTCACTTTCCCCCTGAAACCACTCCACTACAAAATTCTACTATAACTTTGGTGCCATCTCATGTCTGGCTAGTCTTGCAGCTGGAGAGATCTTACAGAGTGGTCAGGTGGGAATCATGGACTATCTAGATACCCTCATAGATTCAAGTGCATACCAGTGGAAAAGCTACGGTCCAGATACATCAAAGTTATCTTATAAAGGGAGATGGGGCTCGATATGTATAAGTTGGTGGTCATGACTCTCTTCTGCTCAAAGTGTTTTCGAAGTAGCTCGCCCATGCATATCTCCCAGAAGTGCTAATGCTATCACAGAGCTCTAGGTCTGAAGTTTGGCTTCGCGGGAGAGTATGTTGCAATCATCTTTGGGCCATATACCATCGAGACGACACTAATTAGCTACCGGATTGATGGACAAGACTGGCAATTCACCAATGTAACCACCAATGCAAGCCACCTCATGGTCAATCCAAGCACTATGGGTGTCAACATTACTGCACCATCTTCCCGTTCGGCCTTTGAATTGCGCGTGACGGACTAGGCACATACTTACCCTTACTTTTCGTTCACCGATGAGCCTCCAGCTTATGTAATAATAGCAAAATGCGGACAGATTTTGACCATGAGACAGATGGTATGCAGTTCCCATCAATTTACGTAGCTAACTGAGAAACTCGTCAAGCTCCCCAACTTCAAGCGTTTTATAAGATCATCGGAAATTCGTTGGTTTCCGGCATCTACCCTACCCTGGAAGGACTCTCAACTTTCGGATACAGTGTCTGGGCAAGTCTAGGAGACACCTAATATTCTATGGCTGCATATCCTGGCATTTGTCTGTTCGATAAAGGCTGCTGGGGCAACTTGCGAGATCAATTTATCAGTGGTGGCACACTTCAGACACCTCGTGCAAAGCAACTCAGATATATGGGGATAAACCTGAGAAATGGGACTTCTTCAAGCAAGAATCTGCTGGTATCGTGATTATATGCATCGTCACAAAATGCCGCCAACAACGTAAATAGCGCGGGTCATGTTGCTCAATACACCACATTCATTGAAGGCGTAGTTACTGACTGGCCTGAGGCACAAACAATCCTTGTTGTGAGTGCACTTTAGTCGTATCGGTCGTTGCTGATCCTTTAGTCCCTCTGGAATAGGGTTGACGCTGATGGTAGCACATATGAGCAAGGCGGTGCTTTCTTTTCTGACATCTGCTCCATCTACCAGTTTTCAAGACGCCCAAATGCCTCTAACAATAGTTTCTATAATCCAACCACGAAGAACACTTACGAGAGACATAAGAGCTCGCAGCCATTCGTACATTACTTCAACGCGACAGGTATCTTGCAGAACTACGATGTTGAATCACAGTAATATCCTACAGATGTTGGACACGTGAAGATTGCTAGCTACTTAATGCAATATATCAACATCAAATTTGGATGGCTGTTGTATGTATAGATCCAGAGGTCCAGCACAATACCCTTTACTGGAGTTACCAACAGGGATATTAACTGCGTTGACGTTGATAAGTGTGAAAGAGAAGTAATAGTTCAGGTCAAACATCAAAACACAAGACACAAAGACACCAAAACGTCATGTAAACAAGCAATCACAACAGATCCCATATAATGCCTTCAACCAGAGTGGGTAATAGTGCACCTTGCCCGTGTAAGCCAGTCCAGTGTGGATTTTTCCCCCCCAAAACGGGCATATATACTCTCCACACTACACTGATCATGGTGTTGAGACACTACACAGGACACCCTGCCAGTTCACTGCCCGTGCGAGCTCACATTCCTTTCCATTGGGCGTAGGGCAGCTGTGGAATCACCTCCAGCTTCCCCTCCATATATGCTCTGCGCAAATACCTCAACCTGGAAATCCTTCAACTTGTACCATGATTTGATGGATTCGATTGCTTTCAAGAGGTCACAACCTAGCTTATTGCTTTGATCATTTAGAACAAGCTTTGCACCAGAGAATATGCGTTCTGGCTCGGCGCTCATGGCTGGAATAGTGAGAATGTCAATAGCCATTCTACGGAAGTTTGCGTACTTCTTTTGTTGTTAATCTTTAAGCCACCAAGTCAGCGCATGCTCTCCATATATGGTATCCTGCTGGCAGTAGTTTATATATTCATCGGTAATGACTTGAGCTGTTTGATGGCCTTTCGTAAAGTCCTCTAGAGCACGCTTTTTCTGATTCTGGGGTGCTGATTGAGCCTCAACACCACGTGGAATCACCACCATACTATCAGGCTTATACACCTTCTCCCAGAACGTCTTCATTTTTGCTCTGCTGCCGTGATCCATACCGACCAGTTGTGATTCTTGTAAGCCCATATACGGTTTGGATCCAGTACAATTCCAGCAATATATGCTGGTGTAGTATCGGTGAGTCTGTAGTACTTGTTGATCTTACTCCACCCAGCATTCAACATATATTTTATATTCTTATTGCCTATGAACTTCGTCTTGAAAGGCTCATAATGGCTAAGGATAAGATCCATAGCGGGAAGAACCTTGTTAAGAGTTACTTGATGGCCCTCCAAGTCCAACGTTACCTCCTCCAGGATCTCCAAGAACTCGCAGATGTTATAAAGATGTTCCAAATCGTCCATAGTTAAAGCGTCTTTTCCGATATCCTCGTGAGAGTGGTTAGGGATGAATTTATCCATAGCCTCTTTAACAGGGTGTTTAGTATTGCGCTTCGAGGCTCTAGCCCAGGAATTCCATCCCGTTTTATTGTCTCTAACCGCGTGCTTATTCTTAGCCAGGAGGGAGAACTTTTTCTGGTATTGAGGGCCGATTTGGATATTGACGACGATATTATGCATTTTGCCCAAGGGACTCTTTCGCTGCCATTCTTGAATTATAGATAAATCCTCCCACAAAATATGGTTTTCGGGCTACGCGAGATCCTCGGCTTCGGTAACCCAGAGGAAGGCATTGACAGAAAGGTTGAGAATATACAGCGGAGTCTATGATGAGTCGCGTCATAACGGATTCTATGTTTTGCCGCATTTCTGTAGAACAAGTCATTAGCTAAAAATCGAAATCCAAGAAATCCAAGAAATCCAACATACCAAGAGCAATCGCAGGTATCATGGTATCATTACTTCCTGCATTATCCATCACAAAACAACCCAGCTTGGTGGTAATTCCCCAGTCATCGAGTGTTCTTAAGATACATGGTGCAAGATTAACGCCTTCGTGCGATCCATCCACTTCTACCAGCTTAAGTACAATATTATCATATTTATTGTCTTCCGAAAGATATGAAGCCAGCACTATCATCATAGCCTTCGTGTTGGGTGACGTCCAGACATCAACGCCAATATGTATCTTTGATCGCGCATTCTGAGCCTTGGTCTTCTGCTGTTCTTTCTCGAAGTTGTACTGGCGTAAAACCCATTTCGCGATAGTGTTGTGAGTGATACTGATATTTGTCAACCCCAGATTTTAGGTAAGTCAGAAAGGCTCGAAATTCAGCGCATTCGACAAGGTGTAGTGGCATATTGCACGCAGCTATAAACTTGACATAAAGGACCTCCAGGCTCTCGCAGTCTAGTGGGATTGCGGTGGTAGATTGATTGTGATCACTTCAAGCGCGGAAACGAACCATGAATGACATGAACAATGAACAACGGCAGATGCCATAAGTTATGTTTCAACAACTCCTTAGTGTTTCCCGCTGTCAGGCCTGTCTTATCGCTACCATCTCTCACAACGCAAAAAATTCAGGACGATCAATCACTTCTCAACCCTAACTTCGGAAAAATTTCGGACCATTTGCATGCTTGTCGCAGTCTTGCACATTGAAGCAATGCGATATCTGTCGGCTGATCATAACTGGGAGGAAATCACCACACTAGTTGCAAGAATTCATTGCCCAGGGGTCGCGGAGCCTTACCACCTGAAATAAATTTGTACTAATTTTAAATCATTGCCACGGAGGATCTAACACTCGTGCCTTCAAGCTCTACAAATCTCTTACAACGCCAGGGCATCTCTCTAATCCTTTTAAGGATCTCTTGAATCGTGATCCGATCCCATTCTAGCTCAATTGCCGATTTGAGTCCGGCAATAGTCGATCACCTCCCACCACGTAGTCATTGCTTTTTTAGCTCCCAAATGGCCTCCTCAATTGCATTGAGATCAGAGAATTGGACTGGGTGAACCAAGATCAGAAGTTCTGCAGCTATATTAAGACGATAATACGGGTTATTCGCTGATCGGTTGCCATGCAAAGGGTCGCGATCCTCTTGTAACTAAACCTTATGTTGTAAACGATTCTTTAAGGCCCTGATTTTCTCGACATACTTTGGCAGAAATTCCTGGACGTAGAATTCCTGTGTCGTGGCATTGCCTTGAGGTAAGAGTTCGACGTTGGGTTGCTCACGTTTCCAAGCTCCCATCCAAATTCTGAACTCATTATCGCTCTCGCACTTGGACTTACGTGGCTTGGCGACTTTCTTTGATGGTTCCCTAGGGTCCTTATAAAATATCAAAGCTCCCTTGTGGTTATACGATATACCACCCGCACCGTGTAACTTAACCGGTAAATCAGACGATTTTCCCTCACGAATAGACTCTAGCCGTCTCTTCTGGCCCGGAAATCGAAGCTCGAACTCGGGTTCATTCTGAAGTGAAGCAGATATATTGCCAAAAACCCGTCAGAGTTCTATCCTTGCATTGAGAGTCCGTAATCCACCCGCTTGCCTGTGTTCTTTTTGGAATCTCTGTCGTAAATAGTTTGCGGAATAGAAGTACACCTGCTCGTGTGTAATTATATTATAAAGTCCGAGGTTTGCACTATAAATCGAGCTCTGCGACCTGATCTTCGTAGCCTTGTTCGTGGATCGCGTTGTTTTGATCTGTAGTCATTGCTAGTATATCTGCAGATACCGTGGATCTACGCCCAAATACAGAGCTCTTCACCTTATTGTTCACGAGGCACCAGTATCTAAGGACTCGCGTTGTTTGAGCCAATATCGCGCGGTTGAAGGTGGTATGTTAATATGGGGTCGATGCGCTATTATAGCTACTCCGGTGCCAGATTCCGTTTTGTATATACATCGAAGAATTGTATAAGTTTCGCAGTATCATATTCGATCCTTTTTTATGTGTTAGAAGGCGTGGAAGGTGCCATATTGTCGTGTTTTTATGTAGCTTGACTCAGGTATTGATGTTCTGCGATCCCTACACAATGAACATTTTGCACCTAGTGTGTCTCTATGCAAACTTGGGGTTTCGTGGGTGCACGGACTCTGGAGGTGGTGCAGATCATACGCCGAGTTTATGTTTTTGATGTTTGGGAGAAGCTCAAAGACCCAGAACAGCGTTCGCAGACGCTTGGGTTTATTCTTTGATGCTAGATATATGTATGGGGGAATGAGCTGAAATGCCGGTTCCATACTGATGAATGGGAAGGCGAGGACTTTGCTGTGACCGAGTCGTTCTCTAGACGGCAGGCATGCTGGGTTGCTGTCTTATTAGACAACTGGCAAGTGCAGCTATCACATATCAAAATGCAGAGCGGGATGTGTTCGACTGAGATCAAGGAGTCTTGGCGTAGACTCTGGGCATAGAGAAAACGTTTGCCAAGGTGGATATCCTCACCATCGCCTGTAAAAGAACACCGCAGCTGTTCAGAATACCAATCTTCAATGCTATAAGTGGTGGGCTCAACTGTCTTGCGTCGCTGACGGGAATCTGGTCAAGTGAGCAGACTCGTAAGCGAAATCCGATGTTGCTTTTGGATTTTGTTTTAGATAGACCGCGTATGTTCGTTGGTACGAGCAAGTGACCTGCAACATCACATTGAGGAGGGGCAGCAGATCATTTTGTAATCCACTGACTTAAGTCTTGGGTAGTGTCTCGAGGTAAATGAAACCATATCACCAAAAGCTTGTGTGGAAGAAGAAACGAAGTCAACAGAAGCTTGTGTGAAAATTGATGCCATAGTAGTTTTCTGCATTGATAGATGTGTGTTGCGAAATTGGCAGGGGGAAGTATTGATAATGGGAAAGCGATATAATTATGTATGGAAGGATGTACAGAATTCGAATCTGATTGATCGCTTGCCGGTGAAGAGATACAGTGCCACGCGCCTCAGCGCCATCACCTTGGCTATGGCTCTGCCGCACGCACTGGCGCTATTCTAGAAGGTGATTGATAAGAATGTGGGGATTATCACGTCCAGGTTGTATTCTGTAAACCTGAGAAAGACAGAGACAAGTGTTCGAAAGTTTGAGACCAAAAGCCCTCTCACATTTGAACATCTCAACGTCGATCGTATTGTGCAGTCACACTCACAGTAGATGAGAAGTGATCAACCATCGTAACATCTTCCCAGTGCAGAGCTATGCAGCGTGACCGCCTCCGATCATGATCTCCCAGCTTCGGCACATCTTCAATTCGACGAGATCAGGTACTTATACACTGTCGATAGTGGACGTACAAGCTGCAGCTTACCATGTTAGGATAAAACTCCGCACTCCTCTAATTATGGGGTAATGCTGACTCTGTAAACCACCGTCAAAGTAGCCGTGTTCGAGTTCATGGATAGATACTCCCTAGAGTTTTTGGCCTATGACGAAGAGCGCGGCAATCAGGGTACTAGCAGTCAATGGAGAGAAAACAGCTGACGTGGGAAGCTCTAAAGATCCAAGCGATCCTTTCCCAGATCTGTAGGTCGGATTGCGAAGCATAGAAAGCGGACTTGTAAGTTGTAACTCCAGAAGCCGAGCTTATAATTTGATACCGCGTGCTCATTCTGTTTGACATTTCAGATTGGTCCTCATAAAAGACCCCTACTTCAAGTTTCAATCTCAAGATAAAAAGTGAGCGAGCACTCTTGACTCGTGAATACACAACAATACGAAGAACTCCGAGAAAGGAGTGGAGGCTGGGAGCGTGTTCCCCTGCGAATTTCTTTGATCCTAGACGCCTCATTTTTCCGAACATTCCAGTGATCGACGACTCGCTGAGAGATTTTCCAGCAAGGAGACGCCACTACCCGAATCCTCGTCCAAATCTAGCAAACGTTATCTGCTTCTGGAAGTGAGTGAAATTGTACGACCTGTCGCAGTTCCTGCTTGTACAGTATTGTACAGAAGGTGACTTTCCCGTAGCTCATACAGTAGGCTCATGGCATCGATGTTGCGATCGGTTTGTGATAGCTAATCCTTGCTGTATACCAGAGCAGCTGTTATATGCGGGTATCCCCCACAAAAGAGTAATAACGCCCTGGACATATAACGATAAACGGGGGACTAGCGACGTCGCGCTCGGACTTATGAGTAATGAGAAGAAGCAAGATGCCTCGCTTTCGATGTTTGACTGAATATAGCTGCTATCCTTGCGCGAAGCTTTGATGTCGCTGAAAGAGTTTGTAGCTTTGCTGCTGTCGTGAGACGCTCATAGGGGGCGATTGGTAGGATCGTTCGGGAGTGTAATGCTGCAGATTGCTTTTCGGACTATGGCTGATGTTCATCTAACCGGGTTTGATTCCACTTTGTGTAACATAAAAGGAACGAAAAAACACAAAGATGACAATATATCGAGTCGAAAGTTGGATATTTCGGGTCATTTCACAACCACGAAGACATCTGACTGGTGCTTCTACGAAAGTCGAATGCCGACTGCTCCCAAGATGCTTTATGCAAAGCAAGATTTCGCGGGGATCCACGCTCATGGTGGGCTGCTTGCACCAATCTGGGCTTTCCAAGAGGCAGGGTAAAGCTCCGTAAAGTGCAGGTTACCAGGGCAGTTTTCGAAAGTGACCCACGGGTTTTTTCACCTACAGCTCCTACGAGTTATCACTATGGGGCAAAAGCCACACCAAGTCAATTTACGCAGCCATCTTTACGATGATCGCCGAAGATGCGAGGTCTCCTGAAACTCGGTTCTAAGCGAAACCAATTCTTGTACGAAACGGTCCGGTGTAGAATCACGGGCGAGTCGGTCGTCAAGAAAAAGAGCGACACACAATGGAAGAAAGAACACGCATTTGTACAAGCATATACTAAGTTGTGAAGTCGACATCATGCCGCGTTAAAACTGAACGATGACCTTCGTGTGCGACGGGCACGATTTAAAAAACGCTGGGTAGACTTAGTTCGACGCCAATGACCTGCTAACATCCTCTGGGACATTGCAGCCTGGCAAACGAGTAGACCTACTTCTCAATGCCAGACGATCTTCCAGGAATGTGGCGAGTATAGTTCTGGTGTATATAAATATATATATGGGACTGACGCCCATTTGAATGATGGTAATCGAAGAGGGGAGCTTTTGGGACAATGCCGAGAAGTGAGCGGGCTCAAGTTGTCAAACATGAGACACTCGGTGGTCTCGGCCACTGGCAACACGGGCAAAAACTATGGTGACCGTCCTTGTGTCTTCCATAAAAAGGAGGATTGCTCGAAGCAAGTCAGCAATACAAACATTGACCGGCTGCCTGGCCACTAATCAGATTTCAGTTGCGTTTGTTACAACCTGCGTTCTTCCCAGCGGCCCTGATTAAGGTAGCATATTGTAGCTCTATACAGAGACCGAAGCATCCTACGAGAGTGGTAGCAGTAGAATAATAAGTAGAAACAATGGTACTGGGGGTAAAGGACCAGATAATACAAGCAGCACCCGCATCCAAGGAGGATAGGTTCAATCTCATCTCTGCGACAGCACTCCAAATTTCGGACGAACATTTGCCATGTATCTCTCGGAGCATTTCCGCAACGTTCTTGCAATGTTGGAACGGCATCTGCCTACAACATTGATTTCTCATTTGCAGAAACATCCCTCTTGGTTTATACACATGGCTACCAGTTTGGCCTCACCTCGCTTAGAGCCCATCACTTCGATCGACGGATCACCATGGCGCTTCTAGAGCATGCACGACAAGGATTCCATAGACCCCTCCAGCAGCTGGGACAAGGTAGTGAGCTCAAGCCGATTTTCACTAGGATCATGCAGCGCAAAGAACTGGGTGTGGGTGCAGCAATCAAGCACCCCCGTCGTGTGATTGCAGTCTTCTTCTAGCAATTAAGTCGTGTAGCCATGCATGGCTCGTAAAAGTGGCTAAAGAGACACCTCCAAGCAGATTTATTGTCAATATAGCTGGCTGTTAACTGACCGACACCCGTATAGATGTGTGATCAACGACCCAGCATAGCGGTAACTGTAGCGATCATGAATGAATTCTGTATATATTGATTGCTTGAATGCAGATTTTGTGCATAGCCTCAGCTAATTAAACTACTAATATATGCGATGTCTCGATAATCCCCAAGCGCATTCAACATTCAAGGTGAGAGCCTGTTACTCGTAGCAGCAATATCCCTCACAAGTGTTGCGACGTTATCTGCCGTGTGTAAAAAACGTGGGACCGTGGTTGACAGCCAGCCCTGTTCCAGAGTATCCACAATCACTTCTAGTTTTCATCTAGCCAGCTCAAGCGTCCTTCGACAGGTTTCACGGCAGAGTAGTCTGGATCACAACGTGCCTCAGCCAGTCTTGTCCAAACTGTAAGCGAGGTGGCCACAAAGTGGTCAGCACTTCACCATACTCGACATCTCCACGTACATCACTTGTACCAACCAGCCCACGATCTCAGGAAAAAGACAGCGTAGAACAGCTGTTGAGCTCCAAGATCTAATATATATGAACGACAGCAGGTCCTATAGTTACCACATAGTTGGCCATAACAAGCGAGATGTTCGAATTCAAGAAAAATTCCGAGAAACGCCGTATGTACCAGAGGTATCTCTGATCGAAGAGTGTGATATGCTGCCATCTTCTGCTGTGTACGAGTAGTAGAGATAGGGATGCAGCAAGAGTAGCCAATCTACCAATTGAAGCCTTTGGAATCCAATAGGGCTAGTAGTGCTTTGGACTTCAGAATGTACCACCTGGTTTGTTCGCAACTTCGTATCGTCCAGATTGTCATCAATTTAGCAGCTATGAAGGAGTATTATTTGCTGGCCATATGCTTATCCCTGCCGCGAATGACAAAATACTGGAACGGAGAATAGCGGATGATTGCAGGTAGATCCCAACTTCACAGTTGAAGTTTGCAGATGCATCAAGAGATGCATCAAGAAACTCAAGGTTCACGCTTCCGTGCCCTCGTCTCATGTTCTCTGGTTCAGCCTGTCAGGATCCTAGTCCCAAACACATCGGGGGGGGGGGTGACAGGCAGGGACCCCTCACAAGCTCTGAAGAAACCAGGCCGTAACGGGCTATGCTCCGAAGCAAGCATTGGGTGCTCATATCCAGAGTAGCCGGTCATTTGCCCCCTCCTACCAGGTGGACAAACACACATAAACGGTGGTCGTTGCAGTGCAGATTACCTCTCATCCCTGACGCTCACCTCGGGAATCCTAGATTTTCTCCACTCCCACTCCCTATCGAGTACTGAGTACCGGTGCCACGCCGAGAAGCGCGTGCAGCTCCGGAATAGCCCAACCAGCTACCGTGGCGTTTCCCTTAACAATCAATTGTTAAAATCGTTGCCATGCTTGGGGGCATCCAGGGTCGCAGCTCCAAGCAGACCCACCCCAAGCGATACCGTAATATGACAACGTTGTCTAGTGGTACGCTGCAAGGATCGCTCTGGTGGATTTGCGCCTGATCTTCTATCCACAGCATTCGGGAGATCGAATAAGTATCATCAGGTCCCTCGCAACTCCGTCGAGCCTCACATATCGCATACATCCCCACCAACCATCGAAGGACTACTCAGAAGTGGAAGCATAAGGTCAACTTCATTGCATAATACTCTTCAGAACCAGTCTCAAGGCTTTGACAGACAGTAGCAATTCGAAACGACTACTTCAGGTTTTAAGATACTGTTGCCTCCGGGTCATGAATCTCTCTAGTCTGGTCCACGTTGGAAGATATCAGCCTGAACACCACAACTACTCATATAAGCCAAGACCTCAACAAGCAATGGCTTCGCCATTAGCAACAAATTCGTATACTGCACACAGTTCCACATACTCCTACATCACCGCTCCACAACCACCACCTTCGCCTCCTGTGGATGAGACGTCAAAATGCTATTTGCCGTCAATATCAAGTCTTTTGGGTATGCCTGACGCTAAAAGTCCGAAGGAGCAGACTCAACAAGCATCCCAGCTGACGGGTTTGTACTCCTGACTACAAGTTTGCCAGAGACTAACATATATCAGCACAGCAACAAGTGAAGACGGAGTACCGACCAACCTCAAGTCATCAATATGGCCCATCACCGATCATGAGCAGTCGCGGAACGCTGCCTCCTACACCACCGATGCAGTCTGAACCTGGGTTCGACGGTCGTCAGTCACCATCCGCCGCTTCAAATTCTGAGCATTCCGTTGCTTCTGCACCTGGCTACTACTATCCAGCACCACCTGCTACGATCAATAGTATAGACAGTTACCCTCAACGACAACATGCTCCACAACCTCCCAGAAGAGTGTCTATGCCTGCATCTATGGGTTATCAGCAGTCATCGTATCAGAATGAATCTCAGTACGGCATTGGCTCAAGTCAACCACCAATGAGCTCATACTATCCTGGTCCAATGCAGCCAGCACCGGTCCAGTCGCAAATCTCTGGTCTCTACTACCAAAGGCCACTTCCTCAGGTTAGTTCGTCCACCGTTCTTACCAGGGACAGTTCTAACAACTTCACAGCAGTTTCCTCCTATGATGCCAGTCTCGGTGACTCTCACCCCATCATCAGGAACCAATCCATGGCAGCACCATCACTACATATCACCTTCTGCTGCTGCATCGTTTCCGCAATCACAAGACCGTTATGTTTGCCAGACCTGTAACAAAGCATTCTCCAGGCCATCCAGCTTACGAATTCACTCGCATTCCCACACTGGAGAGAAGCCATTCAAATGTCCGCACCAAGCTTGCGGGAAAGCTTTTAGTGTTCGAAGCAACATGAAGCGACATGAACGAGGATGCCACATCTATGATGGTGTAATGCTCGACTGAAAAGACCTTCCGCATTCTTCGACAGTTTAACTCCAAAATCTTAATGTATGAATAGTACTCGGCGCATTCGCCCTGTTGCGTTCGCGGTTTTATGGGACGAATTAGAGGTCACGTCTACTCCGCATTGAAATACTGATAGCAAATCTGGCCACAGGAGAGAGGCGTTGTAGATGGTAATGACTATTGGGCATTTGTATGGGCGTTAATAATGTCAGCTCTTCGGGGTAGAAGCTCGACTGGGGTGTAAGTTAAAGGTATCCAAAGGATGGAAAATCTAGACCGGACCGCGCGATCCAGGTTGCATCGAGGAGATGGCTGGCTCACCATGACATGAGTGTGCCATCCTAGTTGATGGATGTAGATAACGTGAATTATCAGCGAGCGAGACACATAAGCGAGCGAAATACCTTTCACCATCCTATCACGTTAAAGACTTAAACCACCAAAACATATTAAATCAACTCTTAACTATTCAGAATCTGATGAACTAGATATATTTTTGAATTACTGACAAGTTCGTGCATTGTGACCAGTCTTTTTGCAAGCACTACAGCGTCGTACAGCCGAATGCCCCTCATTCCGAAAAGCCTCCCCGGAGCGCTTGTCGTGACGTATTTGCTCTTCTACCTCCTTTTGAGCCAGAATATCGTGCGCATCCTCTACCGTAAGTGCCCCCCCCACCTCTGATGGATACGCGTCTTTTTAGCCCTCCGGCGTTGCCAAGGCATCATTTGCCTTGCGAAGTGTGCGGACATCAGCAGTTGAAAGGATATTCTTCTCATGAGGCTAAAATATCTGTACCTTTGGCTAGTGCAGCAACTGTTGCAAAAACCGATGTTGGAGAGCTTCCTTGATGGCCAGCAGTACGATTCTTAACTAAAGTTGTCTGGGATATGGCGTCGGTAGGATTGCGAGGCGTTTGAGAGACCCAAGGGTTGGGATTCTCAAAGGGGGGCAAAGTCGGTGTTGGAGTCCGTAGCTTGACGTCTAGCCTTCCTAAGACCGCCTCAGGATCCTAAGGTACTAAACCAGCTCCGTGTAGTCCAGCCTGGCCGTTTTTGACTGTTCGTACGCTGCCTTAAAGGCTATAAACTCCACCTTGGTGATATGATTGATATGGGCCCGTATAAAGCTCTCGATTTGACGACCGAACGGCCACCAGTGGTTGACAGAATTTGTCAAAGTCATCAAATTAACTGTCTACTTCAATTTTACCATAAAGCACGCTTAATTGGCTTACCTTCTGTCTCCTATAGGAACTGACACCTCTCAGGCATAGAACCGATGCGTTTTCTAATTTCTGCTAGCGTAATGTTCGCCCATTCTTTCAATAATGCCTCCAGATCTTCATCAGTATCAAATGTCCTCCGGCGTAAGCGTTGCTTTATAATGTCCCAAATGCCTTCAATTGGGTTCAAATCAAGGATCTGGACAGGGTAGTTGTGGTTCCTAATGCCATGAAACTCTGAAGCTGTGCGCTAAGCCTTCTTTACGCATCCCATGAGAGGGGTCACCATCCTCCTATAAAAGCCACGGACCTAGTGCTGCTCGTCAATAACTCTCATATAGTCAACACAGACAGGTAGATGGCCATCGACTTAGTGTTTCTGTGTCACATGGTTGCCTTTAACCTTGACCTCAACGTCGTGAGGTTTGCCAGCGTCCCATTCTTGAACAAGAGCGTTATAATCTTCCAGACTTTCAGTCTTAGGACGACGAGGCTTCCGAGGGTACGGAAGGACACTCTTCGTGATCTTATTCATCGTCATAGAACTGAAGCTCTGATTTCCCTCACCATGAGATCGCAGCAGCGATGTGAAACTTGCTCCCCTAACGTGGCTGCCGTTCTCCAACGTTCTCGGGGTCGTACCACGTGTCTTCTTCTGCCAGTATATCTCCAACAGCCTGTGAGCCAGGGTCGATATGTGCCTCGTCGATGAAGACCTTGTAGGCCCAGAAATCGTCAATACTTTTGTCGCCATGCTCCCAGCCATATGCCTCGAGCTCCCTCCGTTTCTTTGTCGATATAACCTTCTTAACGAACGCGCATTTAACCTTCGATAGCCTTTGGTATACTCGCAGAGCTTACGCTGAAGCTGGCATTTCCCAACTGGTAATTTGAACTGCTCAATCATGAAGGGTTGTTTTCTGAACGGATTTCGATCTTTGTAGATAAGCATCTTACACGTCGCTTTTGAGATCCTTGAATGCCTCCCAAACTGCTTCGATACACCCCGAGCACGTCTAGTTGCCATAGAGCCAAAATCCTCTCTCTGCTTCTCCATCGCCTTCCTGTAGGGCCATCGATTTTGAGGTCGCGGCAGATAGCTCTCATCGACTTCGACGTACCAATCTTGTCAAGTTCGCGATAGTAGTCACGTCTTTTTGGTGTCGGCTAGCAGCCTATAGCTTCAGGTTCTGGATAAGGTGTAATATGCAGATTCTTACGCGTTGAGGGTGCCATTTTGGCCAGTAGAAAGTCAAATTTTCAATGTTTCGATTTGAGTTTCATGAATTTGCTGACTAATTAGGGCGCGGCACTTCTGTCAACAACTGGTGCAAATACATATATATATATATATACATATGAAAAGATAAGAGTAGAAAGACAACGCATTCAGTCAGCCATCACTGCACTCTGGTTGATCGTGAATCATCGCTCATGCAGTAGATTGCGTAACCTTCAACTTCAATACATGCACATAAGCGAGAGTCTCACACATACTATACTATCACTCTAAACAGTAGCACTACATAGGGAATAGAGGCAAGCGACTCATTGTCACTGACAGTACATGTTCCACACCGTCAGTGCCAGAGTACCACGACATTAATCCCAGGTCTCTGCGTCACAAAGCGGTGTTCAGACTTCAGTCACTTCCTGCGTTGGATGGAAGCCTCGCACCGGGAATACGATTATTGAGTGTTCACACGGGACTTCCAGCATTAGTAATCACTGACAACATCCATACCTTAGCGCCTTCAATTTCCGTGAGCGAGAGACTATTTTCTCAAGCGCTGACACTCTTTGCTTCAAAAATATTAGCGTTGGCTTACCAGAGATATCAGTGTTGATCCTGTGCTTGAGCTAAAGATGGAACCGCCGCCGGTTAGTGGGGGTTGAAGGATCTCAGGGATTTCCCAGCCCCCTTTCCAAGCTCCCTTGGAAGTGATTATCGCCTCAGGGGTCAGTCAAGCCTGATCGACGTTTATACCGGCAAGGGACCGCAAAACTTGACAGCAGTCGAGCCGTTCGTGTTTGATGCATGACCAGATAACTTTATTTAGCATTCGATGATCTCCCTTATGGAGAATTTTGAGAATGGAATCACCATCGATGATAGGCAAGCAAGGACCTTTGGGGTACCGCGTATACATCTTCGCAATTCAAAGACCAGGCACACTTGCTCGCCAGGTATGTGCTTGTTCACAAGCTTTTTTCAATCTAG
Organism: Calycina marina; assembly: GCA_019669825.1. Taxonomy (NCBI): domain Eukaryota; kingdom Fungi; phylum Ascomycota; class Leotiomycetes; order Helotiales; family Pezizellaceae; genus Calycina; species Calycina marina. The sequence goes on along the minus strand of MU253840.1, from coordinate 45,711 downwards.
AGAAGCATTTGTAGCCCTTTACCTATAGCAACACTTCCATTATAACCAATATCCGGTTGCAATCCCGAAGTACATTAGCTTTCTACACGCCAGGACTAGAAGAATACCTGTTTATTAAAGGGTATTTGTTGTCGTTGCAATTGCTACGTGGTGACGAGGCCTTTTCTTGGCATGATGTTTTCATACAACTGCATATTAATGCCGTCGGAGATGAAATCTCAGATCACAAAACTCTCCAAATATAGCAATTAACCTTGGAGTAATAATCCATGTCAATTAAGTCTCCTCTCCACCAAACTGATTTTCGAAACCGATCTGCCTTCGATGGTCCGAGTCGATAAAATCAATAAGCTGCTTTGGAATTCTCGAACTGCATTGGATTGCAACCTTGGCAACTCAGGGGACGGAATAATATGGGCAGGGTATCGCGTATATAGGGTGGTCTGGGTCCAGGTTTTCTGGTGATAATGCAGCGCGTGGAGGTGGGGGAGTGTAACGGTGCTCGTTTGAGAAAGAAGAAATGGCGGCGTTTTGCTACCTCGGATTGTTTGAGATCTGACGTGCGGATGGTGCGGTGCAGTGAATGTGTTCGAGCTCAAGTGCCGACTTGCACTGTTGGTGAACTAGAATAGACTGAAAGTAGAGACACATATTGGGAAGCGGTAAAAATTGAAATTTTGTAGGTTGAAGTAGCTTCTCAAGCTGCTCCCTACAGGAGCAACAAACAATTCTATCTGCGGTGAGAAGCGCCAAATTCGTTGGTGTATCTGTGCTGGTCCCGGGAAACTGGCGAACGCAAAGCTTAAGCTGCTGTATCGGGGAGGCTGTGCAAGAACGGATTAGAGTAGGATGAACAGGTTTGTACATAAGACAGGCTATCCTCCGATACTTCAAATGACAGCCATTGCTCTTGGCGTTGAACTCCCATACTGATCACAAAGATGTTCCGATACTGAAGGCCAGTGCTAGACTGACACACTCTTATATAGACACCTACAGTGGCCTGGAGCTGTCACAACTCCTGCAACGTTGTCTCCCTGTGGCGTGATCAAGCCAAAGCACAAACATGATGTTGTCTAATCAGAAACATGCAGAATCCTGTAATTAACAGAATATGTTGGACGTCTGGTTCATTCTTTTTACATGTCCTCCATTGCGGTTTCTACTCTTGCATGGTCATATATCTCCAACGAGGGTACTCCAAACAGTCCAAAAGTTAGAGTTTAACGTGCAGGTATAGAGCAGGTATTTCCAAGTGTATGTGACATGGGAAGACTAAGATAGAGCTTGCGTCGCCGCCTTATCGACGCCTCGTCGACGCCATAGTGTATGGCGTACAAATGTTTTAATTGTCTCTCATTCTGTATCGGGTGTCTCGCTTCATCCATCCTCGTCCTCGACCTCCTCCAGCATGACCTTCTTCGAACTGACATCTGGATTAGTGACACCAGGGTTCCCACCACTGTGAGCCATATAGCCTGTCTTCTCAAGTTTATCTGCTTCCTCTGGCTCCAATAACCCTCCGATTCCCTTGACCTTATCCAGTTTGGCTCGTACGGCAGCGGGGACAAAAGCCACAGCTTCCTTTCGCAAATCTCTCACAATAGGCTTTGATTCGTAGACGACCCTTGCTTCTGCTTTTGGTGCCGGTAGTCCTTGTGGTCTATTCGACTGTCCTTCCCTGCCCAAGCCTCTGTCGTTCTGCCCCAGTGGCATAGAATTAGCGCTAGTTCCAGCACTTCTATTGTCACGCGAGATTCCCATTCTCTCTCGCCGTGCTTGATACCACTTGTCCAGTATCTCTTTCGGTATAGGTGGAGGCGTGTCTCGAGGCATTGGAATAATTTTCACATCCTCTGGCACATCACTTTCGCTGCTCTCCTCTTCATCTCGTCTCCGCTTTCCAAGTATGCCACCACATCTGCCACCCCTACCTCCACCAAAGTCGCCTCTTCTCTCTCCGTCACCTCTGTCTCCTCCGCGTCCAAGCTTCGGGGCAGCGTCGCCTAATGCTTCTCGGGCCCTTTTGACAGCTTTGATCTCCTTCTCCAACCCTTCAAGTGTGCTCTTTTCGTGGCTGGTAAGCTTGCCGCCACTAGACTCGATCGCTTTGAGGTCATCAAGTTGTTTCTGGAGCCTGTCAGGGTTTCGTTTCGCAAGCTTCTCATTGCGCTTGGCCTGATTCTCTGATTTACCTGCGACGAAGTTAAGCCCAAACTTTCAAGAAAACTGGAGCGAACGTACCCTTTTTGATCGCCTTCGCTTTCTCAGCTTTCCGCTGGGCTTGCGCTGGGTTAATAGACTTCTCTTTAGGCATTTTGAGTGAGTTACTGCGAGACAGTTGTTAACCCTTAATCCAGTGGTCAGCATTTTAGTGGGTCTAAATAAGGTTTGCCAAGAGTCGGTAGCTCTTCGGTTAAGCTGTGAGTGAATTCCATCGAATCTCAGCCGATGACATCGATCTTGAGAAGATGCAATTACAACATAACATCTCTCATCTCCTTCTCCCTCGCCACCTTATCTTTCCCTCGTTTCTCACGCTTCTCTTGTGCAATCTTCTTGTTGTATAGTGTATTAGCAACCCTAAGCTTCTTCATCCCAACCTTTTTGAGCTGTTCTGCAGCTTCTGCTTCATCCTTTGCTGCTTGTTCAGCCCGGCCTTCCTTGAGTGAACGAGGAGAGTATATTTTTCTCAGTAAAGGAGGAGGTGTAGGCTGACCAGAATAGTGGAAAGAAGTCGGCTTTTTTCACTTGAAGAAGCCCTAGTGATCGATACTGTTGCTGTCGAAGTTCAGACGAATAGGCAGCTGAGAGAGGCCTGAACATGACTACATCAAATGGCTGAACCTGGTGGGTAAAATGGGCGGGTAGTATGGCCAGAAATATACGATTCTTCATGCAGTAGTCGATGAATTCGCGCGTAATGTGACTACCATGGCCGTCGGTTATGAGAAGGCGCCATTTCCTCCGAGCTTTGGCCTTAGTGTTGACATCATATACGTCCTTCACCCATGCTAATCCTAGCCGATTATTAGTCCAGCCAGTGGGAGATGAGGCGACATAAACTTGGTGTTCACCGGGCTGTATATCTTCCACCCAGTTATCCCATATATTATCATTCATCGTCTCATAGATCAGAGCTGGAGGCAGCGTAGTCCCATCAGCGCAGACTGTACAGAGAGTAGTAATCCACTTTCTGTTGCCGTCTTGTAGGGCTATTTCAATGCCTCCATGACGGAAAACGTTCTTACTGAACCATCTCTTTGACCTGCCTTCTACCCCTATCATGAAGCCCTTCTCATCCATATTGTATGAGAGACGCTGCTCTATCTTATGCTCGTCCATTTTTGAGTGCAGGAGATCGAAATAGGCGTCGTACTTGTCTAAAGTATCAGCCTGGTGGCGGTTGCGGTCCAATCCCGCTGACCAACGTGACGCCAGATGGTCGCGGTGTCGGCTGAGGAAGCGCTGCACCCAGCTCTTAGATAGGTCCTTCTCAGCCGCTGCACTGCCAAAATTTTGTACCATGTCTCTTGTTGGTGGAATCCCAAGATTAGAGAGCTCTTTGATATATTCTACAAGCCCTAGCTCTTGTTGTAGTGTGAGGTTTTGTTGTGAAATGTTTTTGGTCTCTCTCGGAGCTTGGACACCCCTCCATCTTCGGCGCAGCGTCACTTGGTATATTTTGTACTTGGCAGCGTATTTGGAGGCTGGAGTATCATCTCCGAGCTCTCGTGATTCCATTGCTTTCATCGACTTCTCAATTGATCCCATATTGGCTGGATTACGATCTGTTGAAGTTGGTGGTTAGTCTGGTGTTCAAAGCGGGCCGGTCGTTACGCGAAGTCGGTCGGCACGCGAACACCGACGTTATCCGTTTTTTGTTTTATGCTCGTGGCCTGAATCTCCGTCTTCTTCTCATACAAAATCATGCCTGGCTTCAAGCCACGGCTTAATAATTGGGTCTAAAACGGAGTAAATATACACCCCATGTGTCACTTTCCATTAGAATTCGTAGGCACGTCATAAAAGGTAATATCGGATTTGAAATTTTACCCAATTGCCGCCCAAAAATGCTGTCTTTTGCAGTCCTCCTCAGGTTCATTAATCTCTTGAACACAAACAGGATGCCCTCGTGTCACTTTCTGGGGCTCCGATTGGTATACGGGCTTGGAATACTCAACTGATCTTCTCGATAGAAGTAACGTTGGGTTGGCATAGGAATGAAGAGGCAAGTATCAATCGGGTTGAATCACGTGGAAGAGATTCCGTTACAAGCTGGGTGAACTGTGAGGCAAACAAAGCTATGATAATTTGAGCACGGAACTCCTAACTAAGGAAACTAAAAGATTATATACTAAGATAGTTTTCTGTGCGAGCCTCGCGAGCTGTCTCGCGGAGCTCGTGACATCTGGATTGTGACACCTCGCTGGCCAGGTTTTCGAATAACGTGAACTTGTCCTTGTGTTCGAAAGCCAGCATTTGATTCATCACTCCATCGTACGCGCCGCCAGTCTTTCTTCCTAGGGTATTTGCCTTCATGTCCCTCGCTTATATCTCCCGTCGTGGCGCAAGATCTGAATCGACAAATATTGTCACGATCTAGATCACGTGACCAAGGACCTTAGGCTCAGTGATGGATGTCATAGTAGAACCTTGGTCAAAGCATCTCGTATATAGTACTGGACGGTTACCTACAGGAAGAAGCGAGCCAGGGAATTATTAGATGGCAAATATCACGTGATTGCGAGCCTCACATGGGAGCTGGCAGGATGGAATCTCTTAGTGTGTAGTTTCCATAGCTTGAGCTTCGTGCTCAAATTACCATAGCTTTGTTTACCTCACAGTTTGCCCAGCTTGTAACGGAATCACTCCCACGTGATTCACCTCGATTGATACTTGCCTCTTCATTCCTATACCAACCCGACGTTGCTTCTACTCGAAAAGATCTTAGTTGAGTATTCCACGCCTGAATACTAACCGAGAAGTCCCAGAACGTTACATATATGACCTGACAAGCCTTGCGGAGATGATATCCTCGACTATTCATGGTCTCTCGTACTATACGTATAGACACGTCCTAAATCTCTGCCTCCTCAGCTAATTGTAGCCAAGTCAGTCTGCGCCTTTACCAAACTGTCGTTTCAACAATATCATCCATTATTTGGGCTTTCTCTTCCGTGATATTTCGCTTCCTAACACGCGGCTCAAGCTCAGTCGATCGATGTGCAGTTTGAGAAGAAGCATCTCTATTGTGGTCTGTATTCAAAAAACTGTCATGTCCTTCGGTTCTGGTAACATAGAGTTGTCGAAATATCTCAGACCTCGAGATGCGCTCCTCAGGAGTCTGCCGATCCTCTCACCACACGATCGCGCGCAAAGACGCTCTACGAGGGGTAGTATAATGCTCTCCGGGTTCTCTGTTATTAATGAAAGGGCGGATGTAGCATTATTTACTTGTTCGGCTAATTTGGTATACCGCGAGCTACCCTGACATCTCACGAATACAGTCACGTGTAACAGCTGTTAACCGAAATCGCGAAAATCACCAAAATTCGCGAGCTTCCATCTCACAACCTTTATAGTACAACACCAATATGCCACCACAACGAACTCCTTTAATAGTGGCTGATGGGAATAGACAGATTCAAAAACGACTCACTTTATACCAAAGAGGAAAATCATAGGCTTCACTCTAGCAGGCGGTACACCTACTGCGATTGCCAAGGAGCTTAAACTCGATCGCGGCACTGAATTACACCATTGCAGTCGGCGGACAACGCAACGAAGGGAAATCTATATCGAAAGCTCCTCGGGGGAAATTATAAACTGATGCTGATGAATGACCTCTCATTCGCTATTTTCGATTATACCCAAAGGACACTTATGCGGAGGTGAAAACGGCTTGTTCGCTCACATGCTCAAAGTATACTGTTAAGAAGATTTTCGCGAGCATTGCATCGCAAATTGAAAAGCTAAGAGGCGGCCGATGTTGACACCGAAACATGCTGCAAAAAGGCTTGCCTAGTGCCTCAAGCGACGAGGGTGGACTGCTGAGGAGTGGGGATTATATGCTTGGAGCGATGAGTGCTCTGTAGAGTGTAGGCGGCGTAAACGCGATGAATGGGTATTTTGTACGCCAGAACAAAAATGGGATGTTGAGATGGTGCAGACTTATGGTACAAATAAGAATATGAAGGTTATGGTTTGGGCAGCATTTTGGGATACTGGAAGAAGCAACCTATATATCATGGACCGCGATTTCGAGTCGAAGAAGCATGGGTATAGCGCAGAGTCCTACCTAGAGGTCCTGAACACTGAGGTCGAGCCAATCTTCGATGATTTTGTGGACGAATACTATCAATTTATGCAGGACAATGCCTCGATTCATACAGCACGAAAGGTCAAGGCATGGTTCTTAGAGAGGGGGATCAAATTAGTCGATATGTGGCCGCCATACTCCCCGGATCTCAACCCAATCGAACATATCTGGTAGCACCTGAAAACTAGGGTTGTAGAGATGTATCCTTACGTCGCTGCCGATAAATCGCAGTAGAGCATGCTCGACAGCGTCTAGAGTCTTGTTTACAAGCAGCACACTAGGTGCCAAGTCTCATTGCGCAGGGGTCACAAATCAGGAAGCACAGTGCCAAAATTTCACTAATTATACAATATTACCACACAGAGGACCTGATTCTCTTGACTTCAAGGTTCATTACCCTTTTGCAACGCCAAGGCATCTCTCTGATCTTTTTTCGAATATCTTCTATCGTCACTCGATCCCATTCTCACTGAATTGTAGCTTTAAATTTGGCAACCGTTGACCACTTCCCACCACGCAATCTTTGCTTTGTTATTAACCAAATAGCCTCAATTGTATTAAAATCAGGCGATTGAGCTGGATGAATAAGTACCAAGAGATCTGCAGCTCTTTTGAGGCGAAAACAGGGGTTGTTGGTTGATTTATTACCATGCGATGGATCTCAGTCCTCCTGTAGGTAAATATCATGTTGTAAACGCTCTTCAAGGGCCGTAATTTCATGGATATGTTTAGGTAGAACCTCTGTAGCATAAAACTCTTGTGACATTGCGTTCCCTTTAGGCAAAACTTCCACTTCAGGTTGTTCGCGTTCCCAAGTCTCTAGTCGAATTTTGAACTCGTCATCGCTTTCGTACTTAGATTTCCGTGGTTTATGAGGTCTTGTAACCTTCTCTGATGGTTCCTTAGAGTCCTTATAAAATATCAGAGCTCCCTTATGATTGTACGATATCCCACCGGCAACGTGTACCGTAACCCGTAAACCAGTTGTTTTCTAATCACGAATAGACTTCAATCGCCGCTTTTGGCCCTGAAATCGAAGCTCGTATTTGGGCTCATTCTGCAGTGAAGCAGAGAGATAATGTGCTTCGTCCGTGACCAGATATACTGCCAGAAAGCCGTCAGAGTTTTGTCCTTGTAATCCACCCGCAGACCTTTGTTTTTTCCGAAGATTTCACTCGTAACCAGTTTACGGAATCTCTGAACACCTGCATTCGCACAATGACGCTGTAAAATTCGAGGTGCGCAGTTCAACTCAAGCTCTGCAACTTGATCTGGGTACCCTTTTTCATGAAGTGGATTCTATTGGTCCGTAATTGTAGCCAATATATCTGCAGATACCTCAGGCTTTGGTCCATACCTAGAGCCTCTTCTTCTCGTTGATCTGAGTCCCGCAGGGCCTAGAGATTCGCGTTGTTTAAGCCAGTAACGCGCTGTCGAAAGTGGTATGTTGATTTCGGGTCTTCGCGTAATTGAAGCAACACCTGTGTTACTTCTCTTTCTTGCCCATGCATCAAAGAATCGCATTCGCTTCACCGTATCATAGTCAGTCCTTTTCAGGACCTTAGGTGGCGTAGATGGTGCCATATTGTGGTGTTTTCAGGAAACTAATGTTCTAGAGTTGAGACTCTAAGCCCCTGCGCAATGAGACGGCGCACCTAGTGTGCAGGAACTCGTCGCAAGAATATGCCGACACTATGCCGACAACCTGGAAGAGCGAGTGCTTGGGACAACCGGACGACAATCTGCCTAGTAAATGGATTAGATCAAGACTCTTAGGATAATGGGCTCACCTTCTACAATGTGTGCTATCAACGAGCGGGAACTTTGGACCCTTGGGACATCCGCGTCCATGCAAGCACACCACCTGTACCTAGAGTTCCTCCAGCTTTTGGAGCTTTGTATTCGATAGTTCTCCCATCACTCTGTAAATCACCGTCCACATGATGCTGCGGATGTTGTCTCCAACGTGCATTAGGCGTAGTAGAAGACACCAAGTAAGCCTTCGATGATTACGACTCCATAATTAGTTAAGTGTAATCGATATCAAAACCCTCGCTAGTCATTGCCGTTGTAGGTGACTTCACATCAAGACCTTCTCGCCATACAACAATTTGTGGGTAGTTCGACGATCCGCCAGTAGTTGTGGAAGTTGCACTGCGTCGTAACTGAACCAGCAATATAGTCCAGGCTTTTTCTGTCAATAACACATACGATCACAGACTGGTGAGAACTAGGCATCCCGTCCGCTCTGCCATATATAAGCACCAGATCGGTGGATTAGTAGTTGGGTCGGTGACGACCAGCGAATTCCCACTAATGTATGTTTTTATGTTTTTGTTTGGTGGTTTTGAAGTCACGATTCCAGGAAATACGTTCCCAGGGACCTCAGGCTGAGTAGCGATGCTACATTGGAACCCTGGGAATAGCATCCTGTATATACTACTGGTGGGTTACCGTCATTCATTCATTCATTTATTCATACTCTGTTCCAGCCGTCCATGGTAAGGACAGCTTGAAGTGCTTACTTGTTATTTGCGATAACCCAAGGTAGACTCCTTCCATCGACGTATCCATTAGGCTATCTCAGCGTTGCTTCTTTGGGACAGTATTGGCACGAATATATGCGCAGCACTTCGAGCCAAATACTTTCACGTTGTCAATAGAGGGCTTTTGTCCAGTCCTCATACGGACTAGTAATCTTCCCATTAACAAGGGCCCCAATAGCTATACAGTTGCGTATATGAAAGTCATGAAGCAATGCTTCGTCCCAGAACTCAACACGATTGTCACCTCCGCAAGCGTGCCGTCTTCAAATTGCCACTCCTTAACCGCCTTGACCAACCCTTCCGCGTTATCAGAGCGTGCGCGTTTGACCTTTCTCCCAGTCTGAAGCTCTTCACGCTTCTTCCAACTGCGCAGCTCTGTCGTGGCTTGGTCTTTAGAGGACAATTGGATGCTCCAATCCATTCTCGAATAGGCATCGACTATCAGCATAAAGTATATATTGCCAAGCAACGACGAAGGGAAAGGTCCTGCTAAGTCAACCTGTGTTAATTCTAAAGGCTCATTAGGTTTCACGGAGAGCACTCGACTGATCTTATCCTTCATTTTGATGATAGCGCAGGTATTGCAAATCTTTTTCTCAGCGCGGCGCGACACCTTGACTGGTTTCTTCAATGTCGTAACCTTTAGGTAGTTGACGTATCTTCTCTGGGTTAACATGAGAAAATCGACAATGGAATAGATCATATCTATCATCGTCTTCCTTCCGCGAGCGTTCAACAATCGCATCACTCACGGCTGCGGGAAACGCTAGCTCCTGCGCAGATTTATGTACGTGTGTGACTAAGTAAAGGCCATTCTTTTGTTGTGCTGTAATAACAGACTGTAATAACAGGCGTGCGTACTCTTGTGAAAGATCTGCATGAATTGAGAATCGAAGTGGCCACTTAGTTGATCAACTTCACAGAGTAATCTCGCTGACAATAGGTTCACTCCTAGTTTAAGTACATAGAGAGTGCCTGACACCGTCGACCATGATCCATCAACACATTTAACCTCCACCTCCCCTATCTCAATAGAATACAGGAAGCCCCTTCCAACACGAATAGATCTCTGTGGTATCGTCTCTAATTTTCTAAAGAGATTACGTTGACCAGTCATGTGTCTGGAGCAACCTGTATCTAATGCCCAGGTGGCGGGAGGGATGATGTGCTTATTGCGCAGATCGCGAGCCAGAGCGGCAGTCTCGTCGGTGATATTTTCGTCACGATCATCACTCTCAGAGAACTCTTCGTCAGCGGCGGCTGCGAATACCTTAGCGGTCTTCTTCTTCACAACAGTCTTGCCAGCATCCTTTCGATCAAATGATTCCTTAAGATTTCCATTCAGGACGCGTCCTCGAGCCTTAAGCTCTTCGGCCTGGAGCTTCTTGACAAACTGAGCACAGTGTTGGTGAAATAGACATTGCCTGGAAAAGTGAGCTCCACGGCACAAGAAGCACTTGTTATTGAAGTCACTGTCAGACGAGGAAGATGAAGCTGATCCACGGCGGCGAATAGAATTGCGTGACTGAGGGTGGGAGCTGTTACAAGTTGCAGGTGATTTATTTCGAGCTCCGAGAGAAACAGGTCCATTGCGACTTGTAGTATTACGACGACCATTCTTATCGAACGTAGCGAGACCTACTTCTCTAGCCTGCAGCTCCTCTATCTGCTCCTTCTCCTCCATGACTGCCAATCTCTCCTTAATGCTAAGAATGTGACTCTGCATTTGAATACTGTCGACTTCAGCCTTCCATTCGGGATTTTAGCTGTACAGTCTGACCAAAATCATCCAAAGAAAAGTGTCGGGCTAGGCTTGCTCAGCATTCTTGTCGGCAGAGATCAGATTACAACAATGTTCCTTGAGCTTGTCCTATGCCTGGCGTACTGTATATTCAGCCTCCATTCCATCTTTTGTGTATGTCAACGAGAAGTGTGCAATAAGGTGGTAGTATCGCTGAGAGTTAACATGATCCGCCTCCTTATAGTTTTCCTTTAACTTCTCCCAGAATTCCGCTACGGTGATACCTCCTTCTTCGTACAGGGCCTTGTCTTCTTTTGCGATTGACTTAAAGATCCGAACCACGGCTTTAGCTGTAGATTTCCCGAATGCGCGCTTCTTGGCCTTGCTGAAGTGTTGCTGGATAGTGACTCCGGTCGCGATGTCGGTCGAATCAGTAACATCATATTCTCCTGACTGGATCGGACGCAAAGGAGCATATGTGGATGGTCTCTTCCATCACAAAGTATACACCCTTGTCTGTAGCTCCATCTTCATATTTCAAAACCATCCTACCTGATTCTTCTTCGTGAGCTCCGGAATCGACTGACAGTCCTTATATTCCCCCATCTTGTATACATATACAACACCTCAATGTGCTGCTTCGTATGCGCCTCCTTATTCACCTTCTGCTTTCCTACAATATGTCCTAGCCCTTATGCTCGTCGTGGGTGACTTATACTGCAGGCTCGTTGGAAGTAGGAAGCGTGACGCTGGTAGTGTTTGGTGTGGTATTATTTTGCGAAAACACCGAGAGGATTTGAAGTTTTTCGAAAGACTAGTTCGTATATATGGGTGAGTCTCTCTCCTAGAGATACTCGGTGGCCTTGACATTCAAGGGCTTGCGCGACCTTCGCGGTGGTTTGGTTTCTCGACCTTCGAGGGGCAGTTTCCTCTGCAAATGCTCTGAGCGCTGCTAAACCCTAGCTTACGGGCTCATAACCTATTCAACCGATAGGGAAGGTCAGTTACAGATTATGATATTTGGCAGTACTAAAGATCTAGAAGCGTACGGTGGTACTGTATATCTTTACATGCCAACGCGCCAAGGCGTAGTCAGCATAGCCAGCCTGGCGCTTGGTCCTATGATCACAGCCTGATCATATCGACTGCTCAACAAGTACGTATGATGTTTAGCTTCAAATACCTCATACTATACAATATAGCTGACCTTAACTGTAGTATATTGCGAACCCTTCGGTATTTGCAATATATGCATTATCTACACTACTACTGAAAACACTGCAGTCGGTCTATCGAGGGCATCGATACATCTCCGAAAAGCTTCCCTTAATCGAAGGATTCCTAGCTTTCATTAAGCTATCGAGGCCTCTCAATGTAGGTGTCGGATCATTTCGCTAGCAGCCAGCTCAGATCGGTATTGGTATGTAGCTCGCAGGCATGTCAATAGTCTAGTCTGAGCGGCTAACTGAACTGATAGTCTGGCTGATGTTTCAAACTGGACTATCAGCCTCAGACTGTTTAGACTATCAGTCTACAATTGAGCAGGAGGGAATTGAGGCTCAAAATTCGGGGAAACACGGGCTTGTTTGACTACATCTCTTCCTCATCTAGCTGCCTGTACTCTGTTATGTCTTCATTGCCAATCTTTTGAAGCATCCAAAACTTGATGCGTTCAAGCGCTTGAACTGTCTCTAGTAACAACTGTACCCTGCCCTCATCCAGTGCATTACCAGCTCTTGAAAAGAGCCTTTCAGGATTATCACTCATAGCTGGTATTGATAGCATATCAATTGCCCAGTGTGAGTGGTCTGGACACGCTTCCTATTGAGGGTCTCCCTTACACCAATCAATTGGCCGTTGCTTACTTTTTGGAGGCAAGCTTGGTGTGATGCAATGGAGTTGATATTGGTCTAATGACGTCTTGAAAACCCATCATTTTTCCAGGTGGCACGGGGCACCTAGACTATCAGTCTAGATTCTTTAGACTAGACTACTGACATGCCTGGTAGCTCACGGCTTGCATTTCTGCTTAAACAGTTGCTTCATTGATGTCGTTGCCATCACTTCACAGCATCGGTACAGTCTTCCAAGTGCGTTTATGTTACCGAAGACCCCTGGACAGTTGATAGCCGACTGTTTTTTTTTTTCAGACTGAGCACATCAGACTTCTGCGAATATCAGGGATGGCACACGGAGTAGACGTCAAGTACCACTTCATTGCAGTAGTATGGAGAGAAGCCTCTATGGCATGGTCGTGACGCGTGCCGAATGACGTGGAGAAGTTAATAGTTAAGGGAGTTCAGCCAGGCAATCGAGAATGGGCGACGGCGATCGTTTGTGTCAATGGTGAAGGTCGGAGTGTCCCCCTATTCCTGGTGGTTCAGGGCCGCAACCACCTCCTCAACTGGTATTCTGAAACCGACCTCCTTCGCGACTGGGTTATTGAACCTACGAATAATGGTTGGAAAGATAATGAGACGGGTCCGGAATGGATAAAACACTTCAATAAACATATTGCCGCCCAAGCAACGGGTCCATACCGGATGTTGGTCCTTGATGGGCATGAGAGTCACGAATCAATCGATTTCCAAGGTTATTGCAAGTCTAATAACATTATAACTCTTGGATTACCTCCTCATTCCTCCCATTTGACCCAACCACTTGATGTTGGGTGTTTCAGCGTCTTGAATCGGATGTATGGTCGACAAATCGAGGGTTTTATGAAAGCCCATATCAACCATATTATCAAGGTCGAGTTCTTTATGGCCTTCAAAGAAGCATCCCCACAGTCAATCACGGTCGCAAATGGTCAGGCTGGATTCCGCGGAGCTGGATTAATCCCCTTTGATCCTCAGGCGGTGATTTCAAAGCTTCATGTAAAGTTACGGACTCCAACGCCCACTGGCCCCCCCGACCATAGACGCCGACCCTTGGGTATCCCAGATCCCCCGCAATCCAGCCGACGCGCTTTCGCAAACAACTTTGATTAGGAGTCGTGTCGCTCGTCATCAAGGAAGCTCGCCCACCCCTCTTTTCGAGACTGTCGCTCCATTGGCAAAGGGTACAGAGCTCCTTAGCTCATCGATTGAACCTCGTCACCGCTGAGGTACGCACACTTCGAGCGGAAAATGAAGCGCTTTCTAAACGTCGGAGAGCCAAAAAGAATCGTATCCGTCAAGGAGGTGCACTTACTATAGAGGATGCACATGATATTATACCTTAGGACGAAGTAGATGAGCAGATACAACGCGACAGGCGCTCTGGAGGGGCAAATCGAGGCGAGAGAAAATTGGGCGTGCGATGCTGTAGCACTTGTCGGAAGACTGGTCATTACGCTTCAAATTTTCAAGAGTTTATAGATAGCTCTAGTTCATCAGAATCCGAAGAGTTTCAATCTTTATAATTATTTTTTTGGTTGATTTATTATGTCTTGAAGTGGTGAGGGTGGAGAAAAGTGATTGGGCTACTGATATGGCCGGGGTACTGATAAACCACGTTATAGGAGTTGACGGAATTGTACCACTATCCAGAGTGGAATTAAGAAGTTGATTTGCAGGCTGTAAGGTAGTTTCATCCGGTGGCGAACTATTAAAAAAGTCTTGTTCAAATATACCAAATTGGGCTGTTGTTCTTGGTCGTTCTTGCTCTAGGGGTTCCTCTTGCGTTATCGTTCGAAGTGCTCTATGGAGATTGAATGGAAACAAACCAGCACCGCGCCATGCTGATTTGACAAAGCAATGGCTACCAACATCTAATCGAGCTTAGATATATCCTCCCGTCTGCTCAAACTTCTGAATTCGTGTGAGTTGAGCTTGATATAAATGAGAGCGCCGCGGTCAGCCGTTTTTTAAGCGGGCAAAAAATGGTAATATCTAACGGATAAAGTAGATTCGATTTGTATGGTGGAAGGATCGGAAGGGTAATTAGATTCTGAAGGTAGTGAGCTATAAATCTTCCACTGGTATGATAGTCGTGGCCGTCGCACAGAAGGAGACGATATTGGCCGTTCGCTTTTGAGCCGCAGGATGAATCGCAGAACTCAGTCTTGGCCTCTTGGTCATGGTTTACTGTGGTGAGAGTTCTAAAGAAGCAATTGACACGTCATCCAAATCGTAGGTTCGTTTTGTGCGAACCTCCCCCGCGATTTCCTTCAACAACCTGTCAAGGGTTGCACCCGTGGAGTAGTCTTGGGTTGCTGCACGAATACCATACTCCCCATGATCATTTGGTGCGCCGCATAGTCGCTCAACTGATATCAATTCAACTTCACCGCAATCTCATTGACCCGCGATATTCGAGGCTCAATTGCTAAATCTGACTTGGTTTGAGGACACAAGATCATGAGAGAGCCGCCTGTCTGGGAAAACAACGAGTTTCCCAGTTGACAAAGACCGAATGACAGCAATCACAATAACCTGCAGCTAGCTAAGATTTGACACAATAGCCATTATTGTTTATATTAAGATATCCGCGTCGATTCTGAGTGACCGCCATCTCAAATTTATGCAACTACCAATCCCACATATTCCTACACCCCTCGTCCCCACTTCGCAGCAAATAGGTAGTAAACCTCTGACCAAGACATGACGTTTCCATCTCCTTCTGCCGTTGCGTTCTCTGAGCCCATGAGTCCTCTGGTAGTATACAGGTCACCAGGTGTTGGAGGCGGAACTGTTATCGCTCGTTCTGTACGACGTCATACTCTGTCGATTATCTGCGTCCACCACGCGAGGAGTTGCCATTTGCAACACTGCCCACTTGCTTTCAATCATCCCTGGGAAGCTTGGATATCATTGCATGCGAGAGGAAAAAGACCTGCATCTCCATTCGCGTCATAAAATCTAATGTTACCACGATCCAGATATCCCAGGCCGCGGTTCATGAGTTCGGCGACTTTGACTTGCCCTTGAACTGACGTAGTTATCACAGGCATTGTTCGTCTATCGATGCACAAATAGTCCTATCTAGGCCTGCTCTTATCAGCATTTTATGTGTTCTAGTTTTCCCTGAAGGTTGTATCGCCATTTTCTTCTGCTCCTCGTCCTTTTGATTACCATCGATGTCTGCAAAGCGGAACCCCAAGATCGGGAAGGCCAGCACTATAAGAGTTTTGCGAGAGCCTTCGGTACCTACATCTGTGCATGAGAAGGCGTTAGTGGTTCTACCAAGGGAGAGACATGAATACCCGTCGATTTTGCTGAGAACTATTTGGGATTACAGACAAGACAGCCTTTGGCAGATTAGCAAAGGAGTCAGAATGCGAATAGGGGAACACCTTGAGAATATGCTCAGCAAGTATATAGATTTCGACCCAAGTGAGATCTGTACACTTCAGGCTCTAAACCGTCTTTTACTTCCTGCGCTTTGGGCGAGAAATCAGAGTTTACATAGATAAGGACACATGCTGCTCACTGCTGGGAAGAGTATCCCAAACAGGACCCAATTTAGTGCTCGAGCACCGAGCATTTATGGCTTGTCGAGAATAACTTGCCAATAACGGAGCATATATACATAGGTGGCCTTAGGTAGCGTTCTATGGCAGGCCCGGAACGGCAGGCTGAACAGCGTGCATGCGGACGCTACATATAATACCTAGATCCGAGCGAACTTTCTCTTCCATAAAACAGTGCAGAGTATGTGTCGAGTCGTGTGGAGCACTCCATTCATGTCGCAACGCACGGGTTGCTTCAATGCGATGTGGAAGGATGTATAAATGAAGATATTCCACACAGCCAGGGCATGAACCTTTGGCATCCCAAGAATCTCTGAACGGAGTTCCTCAACCTATTGTAGTTTACGTGATCTTCACGCAGATACATAGTAGGTATTCTCTGCACTAACTGAGGACTTGCATCTTTAGCAAGTATGACAAGACGCATGGAGGTTCAAAGACCTGTCACCCAAAGGAAATTAAATATAACATTTTTTTTAATCTAAATTAAGTGTTAACGTAAGTAAGAGGAAGAAACACGGCCATTCATTCGTTTGGCGGAAGAATATGATGAGTAGAGACTGTGCTTTTCGACGCGGAGAATTCAGCGTTCCAGAGTTATTACTAACTAACCATTGAACGGTACAATGAGATTCCAGGTGTGCTAGAGTCAATGTGATGCCTGCAATTCCAGTCTGGGTATTTCCCATGAAGCAGCACCCACCAGCATATCTCCGAACACGTCATTATGGCAGCAGTTTGTTCACCTGAACGCTCCAAACTGTCTGTGCAACGCTCGCTGACAATGTCTGTTATTCTGGATTTCGCTTGAGAAGCAGCTTCAGCGCATAGCTGACCACGCTATAAAATGCGACCAATACTGGACTTGCCTGCTATGCGTAGTGATAGCGACGTACTGGGTAAGTTTCGAGAGACGCATTGTAGACCAGACACCCTCTACCGTAGCTCACAGCTGCATTCAACTTTTGAAGCCTCCTGAGGCCCTAAACGCCAGCGAAACTGCTAGTCGAACCGAGTGAGTTATAGAATCCGGTTTTCCTCCAGACAATAGTTTCTTTACCCTCCAAAGGCTCAGGGCTAGGCGTGTGGAACGGATCCGATCTTGTTGGTGGAGCCATTGTGACGTGTCAAATTATTGTTTTGATATATCACGAGTCCTGATTTTGGTGTTTTGGAGGGGGCTGAGTCATCCGCTGTGAACTCTGACAAATCACCAATAGGGGTGTCAACATTCCGTGCGTATGGGCCAAAAACACCAAAACCTCAAATCGCGGCTTCTAATAAATTGTGAATAAATAACTCACTTGCAACTGTGGGACGGCCAACGCGTTCAAACCCTTTCCAATCACCTACCCATGAATTTCACAACGCAAATAAGCTACGACTACGCGGAAAGTTCGATTCTTCAATGCGTTAGCTCGTGATTCTGGTACGATGTCGCCGCTAAGGGCAATTTCTAAGGACTCGATTTCCGAGGCTTGCGGACGAAAATGGAAGAAACAATGGGCGAAGCTTGGGAGTTTAGCAAAGCATAAGTCTAGGTCGAGGTCTACGAAGGTTGGATCGAAGTCTAGAGTCACGAAACCGATGTGTAAAATGCTCTGCTCTCCGTCACGAAATCCCGTTCAGGAACACCCTCACGATACTCAAATCGCATTCCACAATTTGCCTGTAGGGCCGCGTCAATTGCCGAAATTTTCGAGATATTATGGGCCATTGATCGAGGTACAGCGGTGGACTTTCGAGGCGAGCTATAGTTCTTACTTAAAGGTCTGAATTCTCCACCAAAATCAACATCTACACCCATACACTTAAATGACACTGTGAAAAATCACTAAAAATCGTGAACCATCAATTTTTGGTACATATCACTCTAAATTTTAATACTATTTCATTCTGTGAAAGGCCTTTTTATTTAGTACTTTGTGTGTCAGCCCTTTGCCTTGATTATCGCAGCTACCTGCCCAAATAGACTATTAGTGAGTACCTCCTAAGCCTCCTTTAAAGCGTTCTGCAGAGCCTTTATAGCGTCCTCTCCTCTGCAAGTATTCTGTAGTTCAGGGTGCGTTTGTAGAACAAGTCTTTTCAGGAGGTGCCAGATGTGCCCAATCGGGTTCATATCATGTAAATACAGGGGCCAGTCGACCAAAGGAATCGCCATATCCATGAGCCACTGTCGAACTGCTCGGGCAGCATGAATTGTAGGCCAGGTTCCCAGCAACTAGTATGTTATCTTCGAGTAATTGGATGTAGGACCGAGCAGAGTAGCCATTCTTCTTTGACTCCCAATCTCTCTCAAGAAGATACAGTTCCGACCGACGTATTTGTCCCTCGATGAACCAGAAACAGGCCCAAACCATGACTGAAATATCCCTTCCTTTTGAGTAGGTTTGAACCATGTCCCGGTCCCATTTTTGCGTAGGTGTACGAAAGACCCGTTCACCACTTTTACCCTTTTTCCTCTCGGCAGAACACTCATCTGACCATATATGTCCCCCACTCCGCCAAGGTCCATTGATCCCGAGCTTTACACCAAGCAAGCCTTTTAAGGCTACCTCTTCTGTAAGCTCTGGTCGGCGCTTAACTCTCCATTTACTGATTCCAGAGGGGCCTAATATGCGTTTAAGGGTAGTAGTGCTGAAATTCATTTCCAACTCCTCCCGAACCTCCGCATATGTGTATTTTGGGTGTATTTGGACGCATCTTACAAGACGACGTGCATCCTGTTCTGTTCAAAGCTTTGGCTGTCCGGGACGTGATAGAGACTTTCCGTTCAGGCGTACGGACGCGCGGCGCAAAGTGGTCTTGACAGTCGATTTTGTCGTCATGAGAGCGTTCGCGATCTCGGCCGAATTTTCCCCTAACTTTGCTGCCCCAACGATTCGACCTCTCTTGTAAGGACTGAGTTCCCTCTTTTGGACTCGATTTGGATGAATTGGACCTAGGGGCCGTCGGGGATTCGACATTCTATTGTTCTGTTTTGAGGATGTTGGGGGAGGGTCAAAACAAACGCGAATTTTGGTGTTGGGGTTTCAAACTCATGCACGGTAGTAGACGGTGAG
This sequence comes from Calycina marina, assembly GCA_019669825.1. Taxonomy (NCBI): domain Eukaryota; kingdom Fungi; phylum Ascomycota; class Leotiomycetes; order Helotiales; family Pezizellaceae; genus Calycina; species Calycina marina. The sequence goes on along the minus strand of MU253840.1, from coordinate 26,588 downwards.
AAGAATAATCGCAATATTGACCAAGCGCAGATAGCTTATGTCATGGGAAAACAGGTAAGCAACGACTGCTCTCATTCCAACAAACTGCGAACGCCTGCGCCGGCGATTATGTCTGAAAGTTGACATACTGATATAGGGAGGAGATAGTAGATGTTTTTGGGAAATGCGCCGTAGCCGTGTCTTGGCGACAGTACCATTTTTACGTTTCACTCAAAGCAATCGATAGCTGACCACCTTCCTCTTGTGGCATAGAGAGATCGCCACGCGTTCTAGATTGTTACTGATTAGCACATAATGGGGCTCCCCCATGTCTCGAATCCTCAAGTCAACTCACTTATTACGGTACAGGTAGCTGATAATGCGGGGAGAGGAGAGTTTGGCTCGGCTAGAGTAGGGTACCTAATATTCCACCGAATTCAGCAGTTCCCCTGCGGACAGTTGATTGTATTAGCTCCAAGTCGCATAGCAGCTACAGTCAAAACTGCATATATGGGACCATTCTTGCCGCCTGCGCGATTCCCATAATTAAAGGCATTCAATGAGATCAGGTTGCTAAGAAAGGAGGTTGAGCGAATAGCGGCTTTCTTGCTTGCTCTCTCCTGGAAATGGCGAGCAGAGATCTCTCTCTCATCAGTGCTGACTAGTCGCAGAAGTGCTTGATCTGCTTCCACCCTTGCTCAATGGCTCCTCCTACCTGTAGTCGCCACAGTCCTCCCACAGTCTCTTCAACTTGTTTCAGGCCATAATCTACTCTTACTAGACAAGTCAGATGGTGAGATCTAGTGGAAGAGAAGAACAAAATGCTTGTGAAGGACAACAAATCCAGAATGCCAGTCACCATTCTGGGCTTGGCATGTCCATGTCTCATATGGGAATGCTAACAAATTATAGACTAGCCATTCCCATATCCAAGTAAAGAGGTATTCCCCTGTTGTCACCCAAAGATAAAAGACTTCGCGAGCTAATTCCCATGTGTAGAGTGTTTCCATGCTCGATTTCATATATCGAGTTAAGAATGTACTAATAATGGCTGGCCAACCATGAGGTAAGCACCTTTTTGTGAGTATACCGTACCTACATTTCGCTTTCCCTACCGAGAAAAGCATCAGACTGACTGACATCTCCATAGCGTATAGGCCGGAACAATCATATTCCAAACTGGCGAAGACCGACAGGATCGCATTTATAATCTCCAGTCATGATCTTCAAATCCGTGGCGATCTCGGATATGGGAGGCTCCCGTTGATCGGAATGCATGGTGGTCCTGATGTTCCATAAATGTTCATATTGCCCATGTCACTTGTACATACCAACTAGAACGCACGAGTGAATATGTATGATCAAATCAGATGCAGACCATACGGGGAACGATCTTTCTGGACATCGAGGTCTTGAAGTCTTAGCTTACAAATTTGATAGGCAGATATGGGATGTTGATCTTCTCGGCCAGAGATGGCGCAGAATCCGGCTGTTTGTATAGCGACATATAGGGCAAATGATTTCCAGCTCATCGATTCACTCAGACTTGTCTAAGCGTTCATGATACCAATGACCTAGCACGCCCTGTACTGCGGGAAAGCAGCGAGCGACACTCCAATGAGAACTGTGTTATTGGAGCGTTCCTGATCTCCGTACGTGCCAGAGAGTTTGGGACAACGGAGGGCAGCTGAACCAGGTCCTATAGTCCTCACACTTTTCGCTTTAACACACCGCCCAACTACCTTCTTCCTTTCTTCAGCAGACAGCCCACTCCAAGATACAGTTATAGACGACTTGGCAGGTGTCGTTGAAATGTCTTGTCTTCCAAGAACTCAAGACTTCGCCCAGCGCTCGCTTATCATGGGGGATTCTCCGTCATGGTGGTACCGCAATCCCACGGCTGCACGGTGGTCGATCATAGCACGCGCTACATAAAATATCACAATCCCATCACTGCACTGAACTGCTGCATTGATGTGCTACATCTCAGCATATCTTGGTTGCCATTTCCTACAAATGCGATCATCGATTCGTGCAAATTTTTGTGGCGTGTATATTGTCTTTCAATTGCAATCACAAACCTGAACCTGCTGCTCAGAAGTAGGCGTCTACGTGCATAGGGTCTGCTAGCTCTGAAGTACGAGTTAACGTCCGTGATACACCGGTGGTGAGTCTAAAAACTCTTAAGTAGACCTGCACCTGAAAGCCTTGGTTTTGATCACCATTAACTCTTAATAAGGAAATATTACACAACTAAAAACTACCCGCAAAGTTAGTATTACGTTGTTCTAGCTCGTTTAGCGAAGTATAGCCCGCATGTCTTCCTTTTATACCTAAGGATTCATATACAGCTTATTTGCATACCCTGTACTAATCGCTTTTCTAGATACATTGCTTACTAATCCTTACTCATACCTATAACCCTCATCCTGACCACTTACTCAACCACCTACTATAGCCCAAGGATAGTCATCGTAGCTCAATGGAATTTATGTAGCTCTTACCCCGTAGGCACAGAAACGCTGAGAACATGGCGAGTCAATTACCTGATTACAGTAAAAGTTGCAGGCTTATTTGAGACTAGTCAGACCCCGCAAACTCGGCTACACTGGTTCTACTATTTGTCCTCTACAATCTCGTCTCATCTTAAAGTCTTCATTCGGACATGCACGAGCACCTATGTCCTGCGCTGGCCGAAATAATGATTTGATATAAAGTGAGAGACAATAAGTTTTCATAGACACCGGCCACCTGTTCGCGATACACAATGTACCCACGCAGATTGAATCTCTGTTCATTGGTCTAAAGTGAAACCGAGGCTAGATACGGTAGGTAAATATGAGTGGCGTGGTAGCGTGAGGAGCTAAGATATCTTAGCAGGCGCCCCATATCGTAGAACAAGGATATTGGCGGAAGCTTGACCATGCTTGAGAACGATAAGGCGTCTGGGCTACTGCGTGGGAGTACCACACGGCTTGGAAACCCTTCTAGAAAGGATATAGCGAGCTACTACATACAGAGATAAGAGCTGGGACCAGTCAAATCCATAGGATATTGTATGTCGCTGAAACCGCCATGCAGCCATATCCACTTGAGCACCACACCGATAGAAGAGTACATAACAGGGGAGTAGACGGTCGCAGCGGCGAGTCGCACAAGCAGCCAGTCAGAAGGCAGGTTCGAGGTGGCAACTATTTATCGCATGGTTATCGTGTGGCCTTTCGTCCATGTCTACGAGGAAAGTGAGAGTACAGTCCTGAGAAGTGCCAGTACTCTCCTCGACATCATGGGAGCTGTAAATCATGCATCAATGAAAGGAGATCTTAGGTGCAGAGCTTACTCGGTTGTGCAAACTGCACTGAATGGGCTAACTAGAACATCGAACGATGAATACGATTTCCATTCCACTTGACTGCGGGCTGAAAATAGTGGAACTAACCCATACGTATCCTATCCATATCCATCTCTCCTTCCTTATTTGGGCTTCGCTCGTCGATCCTGAGGAGAGCAGGAGATTGGGATATAACACCAACTGATTAGACTTAGTTAGAGTGCTTGCATATAATAGTGCTTGGTTTCCCCTCAACTCTCCCATCCCCTTTCTTGATATCGCTGCATTCTGCAAATTAAGCCAGCCGGCTCAAGCATCTTCATCATGTCGGCATTCAGACAGAAGTTCAGACGCACCAACACAGATGCTCACGTCAACACCGTTGATGATGGGCTAGCTAGCCCGGCAGTCGAGATGGACACCAAAGGCGAGGCTACCGCAACAGGCGTCATGATCGAAGCCGACGCTGATACCATTCGCCAGGCCGATGTCCACATAAAGAAACTGAGGGATCAGCACAGATTCGACCCCTACATGGATATCGAGAAGCTCGATGCCATGGATGCTGCCATTGACAGTGGTGACCTTGAAAAGGAGGCCGCTGTCGAGGGCTCGCTTATTGCCGAGGACTCCCCATACGCAGAAGTTCGAATTGCCGTACGTAACCCTGCTCTCTCGACGTTTTGAAGACTGATTGATGTATTATCCAGGTCTCCAACGACGATGATCCCGAACTTCCATGTGACACTATCAGATCCTGGACAATTGGATTCGTCTGTTGCACCGTCGTAGCTGCCATGAACTTGCTCATGAGCATGCATTACACTGGTCTCGCTATTCAAGCATCGATCGTCCAATTGATCTCTTACCCCATGGGTAAGGCATGGGCCAAATTCATGCCTCACACCCACATCTTTGGCGTCCCACTCAACCCTGGTCCATTCAACAAGAAGGAGCATACTTTGATCACCATGATGACTGCTGCAGGAGCTTCTTCTTCTTATGCCTTTGACATCTTGATCGCCCAGGAAGTGTATTACAACCAGAGCTGGGGATGGGGATTCCAAATCTTGTTGACCCTTTCCACTCAAGCTATGGGCTTCGGTATGGCTGGTATGCTTCGTCGTTTCCTTGTGTGGCCAGCTGCTATGGTTTGGCCTGGAACTCTCATCACCACCACCATCATGGACAGTCTTCACAACCACTCTCCATCTGATCCATCGAAGACACATGGATGGGTTATTGGTCGTTACAAGTTCTTCCTTCTCGTCGCCTTCGGTGCATTCGGTTGGCATTGGTTTCCCTTCGTGATTGCCCCGTTCTTGTCATATCTCGGTACCTTCCCTACCTGGATTGCCCCCAACAACCTTGCTGTCAACCAGGCATTTGGAGGTGTTTCTGGTCTCGGTATATTGCCCATCTCTCTCGATTGGACTATTCCCACCGGATGGTTCTTGAGTCCCCTCCAATTGCCAGCATTCGCCCTAATCAACCTTGGATTTGGTGGGCTGTTGTTCCTCTTGGGTGCAGTGGGAATTGCCTTCACTGGTGATAAGTTCAACCGCTACTTGCCTCTGATCTCCAACCGCAACTTTGACAACACTGGTGCCAAGTACAACACTACCCGTGTTGTTACTTCTGACCTGCGACTCGATGTTGAAGCCTACAGGGCATACTCTCCCCTATACATTGGCCCCGCTTTTTCCCTCGCTTATGCCATGGGATTCGCGGGTCTGATCTCTAACCTTACACACGTTGCCCTATTCTACGGAAAGGATATCATTCGCCGTGTCAAGGATGCCAAATATGAGGAGGCTGATATTCACTTGAAGCTCATCAGAAGATACCGAGAGTAAGTTCTTCTATTTCATGATTTGTGGACTCTAGTGCTAACAATTTCCGCAGGTCTCCAGAATGGTGGTATCTCGTTGTTTTTGCCATTGCCTGGACTTTCGGTATTGTTGCAGCACTCCACTGGGATACCCATCTCACTTGGTGGGCATACATCATTGCTGTCCTCATCGGAGCTTTCTTCATTCTACCAGTCGGTATTATTCAAGCCGTCACCAATCAGCAGACTGGATTGAACGTTGTTACTGAGATGATCGTCGGTTACATGCTTCCAGGAAAACCCATCGCAATGATGTTGTTCAAGTCCTGGGGTTACATGTTCGCCTACCAAGGTCTTACTTACCTCTACGACATGAAGATCGGTCACTACATGAAGGTTCCTCCTCGTTCCCTCTTCCGCGCTCAATTGTTCGCTGTCGTTTGGCTATCCATTGTGCAAGTCGCAACCTTCAACTGGATGTTGGGATCTCTCCCAGAAGTCTGCACCGCCGACCAACCACAAGGTTTCACCTGTGCCGGAGCCACAACCTTCTTCAACGCCTCGGTTATTTGGGGTCTTATTGGCCCAAGCCGCATGTTTGGTGCCGGTGCCACTTTCGCCTGGGCCAACTGGTTCTGGTTGATCGGTTTCATTCTCCCAGTTATCACCTACATCTGCGCTCGCCGTTACCCAAGATCCATCGCTCGCTACGTCTTCTGGCCAGCCATCTTCGGTGTCTCTGGTGAAATCCCACCTGCGACCACCTTCATGCTGTTCTGTTGGTTATCCATTGGTCTATTTTTTGCTGTTTACATCAAGCGCAGATACTTCGGTTGGTGGTCTCGATATGTCTATGTGTTGTCTGGTGCCTTGGACATTGGTACTGCTGTATGCCTTGTCTTCTTCGCATTGGGTCTGGGTCTCACTGCCTCATCCTTCCCTGAATGGTGGGGTAATGCCGGTATGTACAACACCTTGGACCAGAATGGAGAAACCAACCAGTGGACACTGGCCGACGGTGAGACCTTTGGGGCTGCCGCTGGTACTTGGAAATAGGTCATTCTAATGATGAATATGTATGATCATATCGGGCTTGATAATTAATTGACATGGCGTGTCTTGAACAGTATCTTTAGCTGATACAATCGCGCTCGGCGAACACTATTACTCGTTCACCATCTCCTCGTGCTTGTCTCCTCCCCGATCTCTGGTCTAGAAGCTTTCGTATGTGTAGCATAACCATCCTGCTGTTCCCCGGATGGAGAAGTAGTGCTATTCATGGTGACTACCTCGTAACACCTTTACTCTCATGATGGTATGTCTAGCCAATGATTTCTCGTGCCGTCGCGATGAGGGATCGAAACAGGATGGCGGCCCGCCTGTTGGGGAGACAAAGGGAGTGTAACATATAATTCTTAATAGAGGAGGACTTGTCGAACCTAACATGAGGTTTCGTCAGCATATCAGATTGTGAGGGGTGAGGAATCACTCGTCGCTCAGCATTCGGCACGCAATTCATCAGAGTCTCGGCCTAGCTTGGCTCTATAAACCCACTGTCGCGTAGATCAGTGCATTTCATATCGTGCAGTACAGTGTGCCAGAAGCATAAACCATCTCGCCAGTGATAGGGCATTTCTATCGTGCATGCGTTTAATTTTCCATTGAGACTTCGGTATCCGCACCAAAGCGAACTCATGGCCCTGCGACAACCGCCCAAACGATCACATACTATCCTTGAGCTGCAGTATCTCCAACGCCCTCAGCAGTTCCTGGTATTCAACCCAGAAATTCGTATCAGCGCATGATCGCACCGCGTTTCTATGCTCACTCTCGAACGGCAGTTGTGCATCTCTCGCATACTCCATCGGATACCACCGGATACAAGTTTGCAATCTCCACACCGTCGCGCTGAATAGTCGCAATATCGACGTCCTCGAGGCCGTGCCCGACAACGCGCAGGACGGCCATAATGGCGAAAGGCTACCAGGGGAGGATCCCACATAAACATACCTCTCCTCGTCTCTCAGCGCCGCCAGCAGGGCTTTTGCGATGCCACCGTACCGATGCGAGGAGTTGACGCAGAACTGCATTATCGTGCGTCTCTTGTTATCATTGTCTCCGCGTGCGTGAGATATCGCAACTCAACTCATGGATGGGTGGGTGAAGTAATTCTTACCACAAGACGGTCTTATACTGGTGAGTCCACCGGGCGCCTAATATGTTGCCGATGAGCGCTCCGTCGTTGAGACACACGCACACGTAGGTGTGCGTCACCGTTTCCGCCGCGGGAACAATTTTCTGCGCGAGAAGCTTTGGGGAGAGTTTGAAGTGGACGCCGAGTTTGGCGAAGCTGACTGTGTGAGTGGCTGCGTGGGGATACCATATACCCTATTGTGCTCTGTGAATGTTTTGAGTCAGCTCTTCATAGTCTTACAGAGCTTGACTGCACTTCAATCTAATTGCTCTTAGCGGCCGACGAAGAGCACTCCTTTCCGTTTGCTTGCTGACAGGCCCACTCATCCCAGTTGCTCAGGTTCCAGGAAGAATTTGTCCATAACAGCTTGCCGCTGAAAAGACTGTTGATGAAAAGCACAATAATCTCACGCTGCGAAAGCTCTGACAGTGGCCCGCAATTGCCATATCAAGTTCGTTTCTATTCTGAGTAATCCATAATAGATTTCATTCCATGCTGAGCTATAGCCCAAATTGGCTACCTTGACAATACCAGCGGTCTCCCCTCATCCAATCATGCCATCCTATTTGACTCCCAAAATACTCCTGGTGTCCGAAATCCATTCAGTGGCCCATCGCAAATAGGCATCCAGCCAGGGGACGCGAAATTGCCCAAAGGTAAAGGAGCCGTGTTGTTGAACATCTTTGGTCGTAGGTATAAAAAACGAATTCTTTCCGAACCTCCGCCAGATTTCTTGGGGATTTATGCAAACCCACCCCAAGTTTGGCGAACTTATTAGTTTGCCAAGATCGTTGTCACGCCGGAGAGAGAAGAACGTCGCAACTTCTGCTATTTAGCTTTTTCACCTAACAACTAACTTCCGATCATTGTGCTTGGAATATGGCTCATAGCGGCGAGCGAGGGGACGAGATCTCGAGCTCTTCGATTTGGCCAGTCCAGTTCTAGCACACAGATCAATATCGTGGCGACAGATGAGTGGTGTTTTACTCGTCAAGTATCCAACTACTCACCCGCTGTCGTAAGTCCCGCAGACCGGTATCGCTAGTCGTCCGCTTTGAATCTGAAACAACTTCGCTCCGTCGCTGTTTTTCTGATGGTTGCGGGCTGATGGACTCGTCCGAACCAGAGCTCGAGGATTCTGCCTCGAATGGGAATCCTGGAAAGGCCCGAATCTCATCCGCAGTTGGGAGTGGCAGACAACCAGGCCAGTAATGTCGTTGAGCAAAAGCGCGCTGAAGCTTCCTCCGGTGTCCTAAGGATACGCCGATGGCCTCAAAGCCAGCTTCTGACAGCTGAGATAGTGTCGCCCAGTTGTTGATGCCGGCTTCTTTACAACGATCGATGTATTGTCCAAGCCCGAGAAATAACAGACCCTGCTCCATTGTTAGGGGCGATGCTATACTCGCCACATTCGTCGATCCCGGGTTCGTCGTCGTGGTGAGTAGGTTGTTTCCTTTATGGTCCTCCATGGTCGCAGGTGTACGTCGCTGGAAAGAGGAGTATAAATCACTTGCTAAGGTCGCTAGTAAATTGGTAGCATTTTGGGATCGTGCAACAAATCTATATGGTCTGATATCTAATATCTTGATGGGCAAGAGGGTTTGGTCCGCGGTTGCAATCGTGTGTATCGAGTCTTCCCGGGAATTCGAAAAACAGGGGACTATTTCGCCATCATCCGTATGTACGATGACGCACTTGAAACTTGAACATTGTCCAAGAGCCCAAAGATCTAGACCGCTCCAAGCGCTCTTTTCGGTTAAAGTAACTACCTAGCTAGATATGGACTGAATTCACCCTTTGCACGTGATTTATGAACAAGTTGACTTCGAGGCGAAACCCCCAGCATAGAATTTGAAAAAGAACTAAATCCCTGAACACTGGAATATACACACCAAACGCAGATCTAAGGTCTACTGTCGATTTTATATGCTGATCTATGGCTCAATTCATTGCATTGATGAGATAAAGCTTCCCCCGGCAGCACAGCGCTTGTGAACAATTGTCGTCTATTCTATACATCCTAGCCCACGAGCCAATATTCTCTCCACAAAACTCCAGTATTCCTTCTCGCCCTCCTCCCCTCGGAGTAGCTGCACATGTCCCGCCTCATGAATCAGCTTCTTCTCGACCTTGTGGCCACTCTCCATTGCACAGACGGCATTTTTTCTCGACATCATTCCAATCGATTGCCAAATCCTCTTTGCTATACACATAGCCCTTCACGCAACTCAATGGTATGAGCTTTTTATCATTCATGCCCGCCGTCGGCTTCCAGACCAACTCTCCCCAGACCAGTTTCGGCAACCAGTTCACTACCACATACACGACTGACACTGCTGAGAGGACCATAGCCGCGAATGGAAGCCATCTTAGCCAGCACCATGTCCGAGCGGGTACCAACAAACTGTATATATCGCGCCGAAATTTCGGGATTCCGGGAGCGGAGTCGATGATCCAACCTCTGACAGGAAGTGCTTTGCCAGTTGTTGCTTGATAGACAGAAACGATGTTGTACACGCGCTTTCCTCCTCCGTACTAAGCGAATGAACAAATAATCTCTCAGATTTCTCATCGCGATCAAGGATCGCTGTGACGGCTGCTTTCACATCGGCCCTCCGTCGAGCCTCACTCTGCAAGAGAAATCTGTGGAACAAACTGATTTTAGCACAATTCTCGTGTAAAGGATACAGGAGAAGTTCTGCTTACCGGACTGTATTTATTGTCACAAGAATGATGCGAGAGTGAGAGAACAACTTCATGTACTTGCGTGTGTAGTAGTCGATGTGGTTTGGCTGTGCATCCATCCAGGAGCAGAAAAGAATTGTGGTCGGATGCGAGTCTGGTTCGGCTGTGCCTGAAGCAGGTTCATAAAGCCCGACGACAGGAGCAATCTTCGTGAAAGCTGCTAGTGGTTTACCCGCATTCGAACCCTTCGATACCGGAACCACATCTTCGCCCGGTGGGACTGCCGATAGTGCAGACGGCATTGCGAGGGAAAGTTACGTAACGAAAGCTTTTCCGAAATTTTCTTCGGGAGCGAGCGCTTTGCATGAGGGGTTTGAATTTCATACGCTACGAACAGGTCAGCATCTGGCTCCGTGGTTCGTGATCTCGGCAAATCCGTTTACCTATTAACAGCTTGAAAGTGTCCAAGATCCCTGAATTATTCAACCCAAATTGTCAAGAACCCAGAATGCTGCAATTTTGTTGTATCTGATTCGCCAACTTGAATCCGTAGAATCTGACAGTACTTGATGTTGAGAAACAGTAGTTATCCGGAGAGCATCACGTGAGTAATATGGCACTCGCGCTAGCCGAGCAGTGGTTACACCCAAGGCTGGAAGCACACATCGAGAGGCAAAAAACGCGCTGCTAGAACACGCCATACCCTTTTAAGAGTTCATAGAGATAAACTTCTCTCGTTTCAACGTTCTTGCCGGGCGTCGGAACGGTCTACACCTGCCAAATGGCGCAAGCAGCTCCTATCCTACAGACTCCCGCAAAACCTCCTCCTACGTTCTCCCATATACTAGCAGATTCGATCCAGGAAGCTTCAAGACGCACAGCGGATAGCGAGCTTATCTACGAACCAATTGCGGCCATATGGGACAAATACTTAGCCTCTGACGCGGTCCGAAAGCTACCAGCACGCCTTCGACACCCTATGAATCGCCTCTGTTAGGACTTTATACTGATAGCACGAAGGCACTTCGACTCCTTTGTCACTGGAACGCCCTGCGACCCCAGTTCTGCCACAGATGACCATGAAATCAGCCTCCCTCAACATATAGCTTCAGCCCCGGCCAAAGATTCTGACCCGAACACTTCATCCTCAATTACTTCTACTACGAACTCCTCCACCAAGCCCACAAGCCCTAGCGGCACCTACGCAAGTGTAGCAGCTGCTGCCCCACCTACAAAGGCAACCGTCAACCGCAGAATAGCGCAAGCTGCCAAGCCAAGAGCCAAAAGACCAGATACTCGTCTGTTTGTCAGAATAGCCTCAGATCACCCTGCCCGTCTGGCAGGATCATTTGCAATATTAACGGCCCTGAAGAGGACCCTGGCGCAGGATGCTTCTCTGCTCCGAGAAGTACAAGAAACCGCAACCGGCTTTGCACTCTGTACAAGATCCGCCAAGGATCTCCAACAATTAGAAACACATACAGAAGCCTTGTATAACATTATTACGGACTGTAAGATAGAGAAGCACAGAGACTGGACTACGTATAGACTAAACTATATACCTCGATCAGTCCGTACCTTTAGCGATCAAGGAGTCATTAAAAACACTCTAGTCACAGAGCAGATGCTCTCAGAAGTAATCCAAGACGAGACAAACCAGCAATCAGTAAAAATTGCTCAAGCAACACACAGTATTAATAGTATGCTTAATACCACAACATGATTCGCAAGCTTTCTGAGCGACAAGCATGCACCAATCCCCAAAGTCCTCAGAATTCTTGGCGCCTCAGTGACCGCGACTCCGATAGCCCCAATAGCCAGGATTACACAATGTAGCAACTGCTTCCTGTGGCATAACGCTCGTAGCTGCGCCCGCCCAAACCGTTGCCGTATATGCGGATCAACAGCGCACTTAGAGACAGGCCATACAACACATTGTACGACTGCTCTACCACATACTTGCCCTGCCAGATGTATCCACTGCAGTGGACCTCATACCGCTGACGACGCTAACTGCCCTCTATATCTTACTCTCAAGGGTCCGGTTACCAAGTCTCAACGACAAGCAGCCATCGCCAGAAGTGGCGCGGACCGCAGGAGAGCTGTAGTTACAGCAGGACGTACACGCTCCGACAAGCGACATATAGTTCCTTCTACCCCGAGAGACTGCCACAGACGTACATATGGACGAGTCAACCACTCCCACTCAAACACAGGCGGACCAGGTCAACACCCCTTCAAGAAGTGCTGCCATAAGCAGATTTGCTGTCGTAGAGAATATCGAGCCACTGTCCCTACCCTTTAGTGCGTAACAAACGCTCGAAGGCCAACAAACCACTATCTATTCTACAAATCAATGTAGGTAGAGGTGCCATAGCACACGAGATTGCACTTACCCTTGCACACGAGTCCCTCATAGGCATCATCCTTTTTCAAGAGTCATATGTTTCTTCCGAACGCGCTCGCAAAATCACTAAGTTTCACCCAATGTACGAGGTGTTTTCACCCTCAGAGGACTGGAAAATGCGCCCCCGAGTCATAACCTATGCCCGGAAAGGTGTAGTTTTAAACACATCACAGCTACGGCCCTGCCCTTCCGGAGATCTCTTGTTCCTACAGGTCCGGCACCGCAACTTGACTCCCCTTCAGATTATCAACATATACAACGCACCACGAGGATCCCAAGACGACAGCGTAGCAGTAGACCTGCTCCTCTTACTCTCAGGGACGCTATGGTGCTCCGCCTTTATCGCGGGTGATTTCAACCTTCATAATTCTAGCTGGAATCCCTTAGCAACACCTTCACTACAATCGAATATCCTGGCAGATTGGCTATCTGACAATAGCTTTACCCTTACATCAGAGGCAGACCTAGCCTTTCTGGCAGGTAGGCTACCTGCTACCACTACTATCGCAAAACACCTTGACGTTAGCTCAGACCATAGCCCTATGCTCACAGCCCTAAATTAGACCGAGTGATGCAATCTAGCGGCTGGAAGGCTCCGGCCCGATACAATTGCTCTAGAGGAGCTCAAAAAACTGCTAGGATCTAGCTTGATACATGTATCAACAATTCCAGATCAATATAATATTGAAGACCTAGACGTTGAAGCTGCTAAACTTACTCAAGAGCTCTACGAGACCTATAGCATCAACGTGAAATGCGCTCTATGCCAGAGCACCGGCCAGCCGTGGTGGAACAACGACTGCAGAACAGCAGTTAGGTAATTCGGCGACCAACCTACAGAGAACTCGGCGTATAACCTACGTAACGAGGTCCGAAAAGCCAAAACAACATTTTGAGGTAATAAGCTAGACACGGCCAAAGAAAATACCAAGATTTTCAGAATGGCTAAATGGCATCAGTCGACAGGCAACTCCAGAAGTCCTCCGCTGATTGATCCCCAAGATCCTCTAGGCCCTCCTGCGATAAGCACAGAGGAGAGGAGAAGAGAGAAGAGAGCTCTCTTAGTCAAACAACTACTAACGAATTCGGCAGAAGCGGGTGATATACCGTTCGACAGCCCAGCTACAGTAGTCAGAAACATTGACTTCCCAGACATCACAACACAGGATGTCCGAAACGCAATTCTACTAGCAGGCAATACAGCTCCGGGAACCGACGAAATCTCGACTAAGGTACTACAGCTCGCGTGGCCCTGGATCGAGAACAGGGTTTTACAACTGTTCCAAAAGTGCCTTGATCGTGGACACCACCCAGTATGCTTTCGAACCGCCACTTTGGCGGTAATCCCAGAACCAAACAAGGCTGATCGGTCCTCCCCACGGGCATACCGCCCTGCCGCCCTGCCGCCCTGCCGCCGGTGCTAGGAAAGGGCTTAGAACGCTTACTGGCTCGCAACATCTCGTGGCTCGCTATTTCCTCAAAAATAGTAGGAGTACAGCAGTTCGGAGCACTCCCTTTACAATCCGCAATAGAACTTACTACTTTTCTTACACACGATGTGGAGAACGCTCTATCTAAAGGCCTAAAGGCTTCCTTCCTAACAATGGACGTTAAGGGAGCTTTCGACGCAGTACTACCTGGGAGACGCATACGCAGACTCCGCGAGCAGGGGTGGCCAGACCGACTAGTACGGGGGACTCAGACTTTTGTAACTTCAAAAACCGTACGAATCCGGCTAGACGGAGAAGCCGGCCCACTTACAGATATATGGTGCGGACTTCCCCAAGGATCCCCAATCTCGCCGATCCTGTTTATGCTATATATAGCTCCTCTCTTCTGGCTAGGGGTGACTACACAGAGATTCGGCTACGCTGACGACATTGCCTTGCTAGCCATCTCTAAAGACTTACAAGACAACTGTAACAGCCTACAAGCGGACGCCCAAGAGGCCCTTCACTGGGGAGAGGCTGAGGGCATTACCTTCGACCCTAGAAAGTCAGAACTTATTCACTTTACAAGACATCGAGCGAACCCCCTGCGGACAGTAGCCCCTCTGTCATGGCAGGCACTCACGTCATACAAGAGGCCACGAGTCCGCTACGCTGGCTAGGGGTGTTCTTCGACAGGAAGCTGACCTTTAAGCCACACGTCCGTCTTCTAACTACAAAGGCCCTCACGGTCAGCAATGCCCTTCGCTCCCTCGGCAAGACTACCCATGGAGTACCCCTATCTTCTTGCAACGTGCTGTAAAAGCATGCGTTCTTAAGAAATGCTGCTTTGCGGCCGAGACCTGGTGGCCGAGTAGGTCCTGGACAAAGAATAGGAAACGCATCTCAAACTGGGTAGACTCCCACCTAGGCCTACTCGAGAGAGTAGTCCTAACAAGTGCAAGAGCTATCCTCCCGGTCTATAGAAGCACGTAAGCAGCCACTCTTTATAGAGAAGCACGCTTACGGCCGCCAGAGATCGAACTCAATCTTATCGCAGGTGCGTTCGCTGCTAGAATTTCCCGACTAGACCCGCAACACCCACTTGAGGCCCGCGCGTCGCAAGTCCAACGGACGAAGGAAGGAAACTCGCGCTTCTCACGGCTTTTACTCTCTTTCCCAAGAACGGAACAGGTTAACCCACTCCAAGTCCCTCCATGGGCCGTAAAGGAGACCCGCGTAGATGCCTGCAAGAGAATTCAAGGTCCGCAATGACGGACGAAAGCCGAAGAAGCAAAGGACTTCTTGACATTCCTACCACCGTACCGCCTAGCGACATCCAAGTGTTTTCAGACGGATCGAAAAGTGAGTCTAGGAACTTCTTTGCGTATATGAGGTAAATCTTCGATGGTTTCGACATGAATCGGGCAAGTTGTCCGACAGCGTACGAGATGTCCCGCCCGGTGTTATTTGAGAGATATAGAACACTTCCGATGATTTGTCTGAATAGAGAACTAGGTTCATTCTCGAGCAGGTGTTCTTCTTCTGGCCCTAGAACTGTTCCTGCTGGTAGCGGTAGGTCGGTAGGAATGACTCTGCTTAATTTTAGTCGCTCAAGAAGTCGTTTGACGTGCATTTCTTGATGGATTTTGAGAGTCCGCTTTGCTCTATCTCTCTCTACCTGAAAGCCGACGAATGTCTCAATTGGACCTAGGTCCTTTGACGACCATTCAGCCGTGATCTTTACTTTGATTTGATTCGTCTGTTTCGTGGGTCCGCAGATGAGCATATCATCGACGTAGAGGAGTATGTACATTCCTTGTCCTATGAATAGATTTGGGTCAGCAGTACCACTTTCAAGTCCAATAGAATTGAAGAGTTTCTTCACCGTTTCAAACCACGCTCTTCGCGCTTGCTTCAGTCCATAGAGCGATTTCAATAGTTGTAAAACCGCTATTTGATCGTTCTTGAGTTCTGGGTAGAGCTCTATGAAGAATTGGGGTACTTCCATAGTAATATCTTCTTCCAAGTGGGGATTTAGGAAGGCAGTATTTATATCAACTTGGTCAGCGTCAAGGTCCTCAGCAGCAACCTTCGCAAACAGATATCTCAGAGTTGAGTATGTTAATACCGACGCAAACGTGTCGAAGTAGTCAGTTCCATGTGTCTGCTCGAATCCTCTGATTACGAGTCTTGCTTTGCGTCTGGCAAGTGTACCATCGGACGCGAACTTCTTGCGTAGCACCCATCTCGACGAGGTGACCTTCTTACCTCTACCATTATCCCCCGTGAGGATCTTGAAGGTGCTCATTTTAACCAGGGCGTGAAGTTCTTCTGCGATCGCGAGCTTCCAGACAGGAGCGTCCTCCTTTAGCGCCTGTTCGAGTTCGATAGCTTCTAGCGGGATCGTAGGTGCTTGTGCACCGCTCTCAGGGTCTACTTCCAGTGCGTTCATAGCACAGGCAAGCTTTATGACCTCATCGGAGAACAACTTCCTGCTAGCCAGGTTTCTACCTGTCAGTCTTCCATATTCTGTTCTCCTCCCAATCTTGGGAGTCTCTACAGCCTCAGGCTTTTGATGCTGTATCGGAAATATAGAGTCAAGATAGTCTTCTTCATCAGTGACTGATGGTGGCTTATAAGGCCGTTCTGGTGAGGATAGTACTGGCGGGCGAAGTAGCTCAAATGAGCTTCCCCCAGTATCTACCTCGATCGTGTCATCCTCTTTGTCTTCGGCACGTGGCGCTCGCTCCAGCTGTTCTGGTGGCGGCCCTTTCGAGTGCGGTAGCTGTTCTGACAGATGAAACAACGTCAAGGTACGTTGTTTCGCCTTGATATCCGGCGCAGGATAAATGTATTCATTGAATGCTACTTCTGTTGTTTTCACCTCCTTGAAATTGGTACAGTTCAAGAGTTTGTAAATCTTACTGCCTTCTAGACCTACAAATATGTATGTATCGGGTCTGATTCTTGGCAGAATGGCTTTATTCGCATACCTCACCCCGGTGGGCTTATTGAGCGTAGCTTTACAGCCAAATACGACCAGATGAGAGAGATCTGGTTGTTTTCTCTCTGATGCTGTAAGTGGAGTGATTGTGCCTCTCTCCAATTGTGACTGTCCGAAGAACCTGTTTTTGGCTTTAGCAGGGGAGTTCGGAGTGGTTGGCGGCAAAACAGGTTCTTTTGTGTGGAGAGTAGCCAATTTAGCTCGACCTCGTCGATAGTTATCGGCATCGATCAAGGCGTTTCTTCTCTCGGCGTTCTACTGGTTAGCACAGTAGGTTTGTCTTTCTAATTTGGCAACGTCGACGAATATGCGATTGTCGTAATGCGGCTCATTGGGCATATCTTGAGGCCACTCGAGGCGGTTCCAGCCCTTGGCATTTTTGCCGCCAATCACTTCGAATTCCCCTGCTAGAGCCTCATGCTTCAGACGAGACATGGAAAGACGCCTGAGGGCTATGGAAGAGAACCTCCGCTGCGCTTCCCCCGATAACTCCACTCTTACGCAGGGAAGCTATCCCCCTAACAAAGTAAAACGAGACGAGATGACCTCCCAAAGGGTAGACATTTGTATGATCTCTGCCACGGCCACGTCGCAGTTCCACCTACGACGAATGGCTGACGAGCAACTCTCTGAGACCAAGAAGTACGTCGTCGATAACCTCCATAAGGATTTCATTGCACCTTCGAACGCCCCATATTCCGCGTCAATCCTGTTCGCTAAGAAGCCAGACGGCGGATTACGCTTTTGAGTCGGCTATCGGAAGCTAAACGACCTCACCAAAAAGGACCCTTACTCGGTTCTCTTAATTGACGAGACGATGGCCCGCATCTGCAAAGCAAAGGTCTTTACAAAGCTCGACATCCAGCAGGCGTTCCACCGTATTAACATGACTCCCGACAGCGAAGGCTACACGACGTTTCGGACTAGGTACGGCACTTACAGGTACAAAGTCCTCCCCCTAGGCCTTACCAACGGTCCTGCCGCCTTCCAGCGCTTCATCAACAACATCGTTATAAAGCACCTCGACGGTTATCGTTCGTACTTAGACTTTATTCTGATCTATTCGTTGACGGTGGAAGAGCACGAGCTCCATGTCAAGAAGATTATGAACATCTTACAGGCTCACGTTTTATAGGCTGATTTCAAGAAGAGTGGGTTCGGGGTAAAAAAGACGAGGTTCCTTGGTTTTATCGTCGGCGTAAATGGCGTAACGTGGTTTGTCAGTTAGTCGCGCATATCAGTGAGTCGCGCACTTTTCCTTGGCATAGAACTTCAAAAACACCTAATATCTGTGATTAAATTAATTAAGTTTTTATAAGTAAAATTCTGAAGAGCTAGATATATCTTGTTCTATCGTACAAGTTCGTGCGTTATGGCCAGTTTCTCCACAACTGCCACAGCGCCTTTTGGACGGATGTCCCTCGACTCGATTTCCCCCCTCCGCACGCAAGTCGCGTCGAACCTGCTCATCTACCTCTTGTTGAGACAAAATATCTTTAGCATCATTAACCGTAAGTGCATCTCCCTCCCGGACCCGGGTCTTTTTAGCCCTACGACGCTTGCTAAGCGCCTCATTTGCTACTCGAAGTATACGGATCTCCTCTGTCAAAAGGGTATTCTGGTGAGCCAATCGCTCTGTACCCTTCGCTAATGCTGCGACTGTCTCGACAAGAGGAGTTGGCGAGCTTCCTTGATGACGTGCTATTCGACTTCGTACAAGAGTTGATTGCGAAAGAGCTTCTTTCGGGTTAGAAGGGGTCTGTGACTCCCAAGGAAGGGAGGTGGCGGTCGAGGGTCGAGAAAGAGTTGGAGTCCGTAACCTTACATCAAGCTTTGAAATCACAGCTAACGGGTCAAAAGGCACTAGGCTAGCTCCACGAAATCCAGCTTGGGCATTCTGAACCGTCATTGACTCGATAAATGCTGCTTTAAATGCAAGGAAGAAACCGACCTTCGTGATATGGTTGATATGAGCCTTAACAAACATCTCAATTTGTCGACCGTATGCTCGTTTCAACACACTAAAACACCCAACGTCAAGTGGCTGGGTAAGATGGGACGAGTGAGGAGGCAGACAAAGAGGGATGATGTTGTGAGCCTTGCAATAATCTTGGAATTGGGCCGATTCGTGACCCTCGTGCCCGTCCAGTACAAGTATTCGGTATACACCCTTCGTCCGAGCAGCGGTATGTCTATCGAAGTGTTTGATCCATTCGAGACCCGTCTCATTATTCGTCCATCCATTACTTGTCGGCTTAATAACCCAGTCGTCCGAGAGGTCGCCCTCTGGGAACCAATTCGCGAGGTGGTTCTTCCCTTGAACCAGCAAAAATGGAAGTAGTATCCAGCCCTCACCACTTGTACATATAATCGCCGTAGCCCATTCCCGATTCCCTGGCTGGACTGCCTTGTCTCTGCCACGTCGATCGGCGCGTGTAACGACCATAGAAGCGCAAATAACGCCCATCATAAACCCCGTCTCGTCGAAGTTATAAAAATCGCAGTCCTGGACACCATATCTCTCCCGTATATTCGCAACAAGCCGAAACCATGCGCCTATAAGCTCGAGATCTTCGCATAGGGCCCTTTGGAAGTCATAAACGCGATCAAAACGCGTGTTTAACTCTGGTTGTCGTTTTACGAATCGATGGGCCCAGAGCTTTCCGACGCGTCGTCCACCTCGAGATTCCAGTATAAATTAGCCATATCTTCTACACCAGCAAGTCGGGGCGCAAATCCTCTGGCGTCTAGATCAAGTATATACTGGAGAATCACTTCCGTCTCTAAGTCGGTTAATTTATGACCTGCTGATCGAGCTTTGGAGCGAGGAATTCGGCCGGCCATTCTATCGCGGAGTGTTGATTCGGGCACGTTATAGCTCTTTGCAGCAGCCCAGCAGCTAATTCTTTTAGCTGATCGGATAGCATCGATAGCAAGAACGATATTTGCTTCTTGTGTTTGATTTTCCATGAATGGTGGTTGAATGATCGCGTCTTGAAGTTTGTAGGTTGGGAAGTGGGGAAAAGTGCGCGACTCACTGATATGCGCGACTCACTGATAAATCACGTTAGAGGTCGACCCTGAGAAGATTGGCGTCATCAATAACTGGCAGTACGCTGAAAATTTCAGCGGCATATAGAGCTACCTTGGCTTCTGTAACTTCTATCGACCGTTCATCAAAGACTACAGCCGAATTTCCAGACCGTTGACTCTCCTAGCAGGCAAAGACTTCCGCTTCGTTTTCGACAATCAATGGAAGGAAGCCTGGAATATATTACGAACAGCCCTCTTATCAGCCCCGATTTAAGGGCACTACGATCACCTCAAGCAAACAAGGCTGGAACCGTTTCTTCTGGCAGAGTTGTCGCTGGGGTTTTATCACAACTGCAAGATGATGGCCATTTTCACCTTATTGGCTTCTTCTCGAAGATTGTGGGCGACGCAGAGCTCAATCACCCAATCCACGACAACGAGCTACTAGCTATTGTCCGTTCCTCCAAGCAATGTCGTCCAAAAAACCCTCGGCGCTCTGAAGACGGTAAATTTGTACACTGACCATCGGGTGTTAGAGTACTCTATGTCGTCTAAGGACGTAACAGCGCGACAAGCTAGGCAGCGCCCAGCCCTGAGGTGTTCGATAGAAGCTCGGGTTCAGAAGACTCGTCTCGGAGATGACTGCTAAGGCTAGACAAGTCGCTCAACACATTCGCAATTTGGCTAGAACTAAAGATGGGCCCCGGGCAAGCTCTCTTCGAAAGGCACTTGTTAGCTGGGTACTCTTTTCGGCGCTATACGGTACAGAAGTTTAGTACGCTGGACGTACTAATCTCTCCCAGTATAAGAAGAGTAGTGCTACCAATGAAGTTAGTACTAGTCTTGGGAGCCTTGTTAAGATGGTGCAAATCGCAATTATATTGGCGACCCGCGGGGTCCTACCAGTGTGGAGAACCACCCCGTTACCTACCTTAATGAGAGATTCTAGCGCTTGAAGAACCAAAGGCTCGCTTCGCTCTTAGACTACAAACAGTGGATAAATTCCATCCCCTGGCACAACGTACGAAAGTCTCCCCAATTCGAAGGGGCATGGGGGCAGGTTATAAGAAGCTTAGTACTAAGATCCACCGCCTGGAGGGCCTCCTCCCTGCTATCCCCAGGCCTGAGCTACGGATACCCCAATTCACTCCTGGTTTCAGGAAATACCCTACACTTGGAATTATAAATTCAGTTGCAGCAGAGCAGTTTAAAGAGTGGTGGAGGTTCCTTCCTCCAGAGGACGTGACAATCTTCTCTGATGGATCAGAGCAATACAAGAACGACCAAAGTGGTGTAGGATATGGATTTACTATCTATCAACACGCTTGCAAGATCTCGAACGGCCTAGGCACCATTTATAGTGTCTCACATGTCTTCGACACAGAGGCAGTTGGGGCTCAGAAAGGACTTCAAGCAGCCTTAAGGGATCCCAGATTTAGAAACCGGCGAGTGTGGATGTGTATTGATAGCACTTCACATATTTTCTGTTTGAGAGGGAACGCTTCAGACTCATCAGAGTGGGCTCACTGTAGAGGATGTAGAGGATGTCTGTCACGTGCCTGTACTTGGCGTCTGTACATATAGCCAGATTCTCTTGGATCTTCTTCCTTACTGGAGAATCTCTTATAGTCAAATCTATACTATATCCATCCCTTGACACTTTCCATCTCCGTCAGGATGCAATCCAGAGCCGGGATATAAGGATCAATTGTTCACCTGAACATATGGGCATAGAGGGCAACGAGGAGTCAGATGCGCTAGCGGATAGCGCGGTTAACCACCTCTCTCCTAAGTGGATCGATGACCCTATAGCACTTCAACCTACGATCTGTGGGATCCGGAGTCTTGCTAAGGACATTAAGAAGACGCCGATAGCGTCATGGTCGGCGACTTTCGAGCCGACGCTCTCTGGCAGGTATAGGAAACCGGCCCTCCCTTATGGGATAAAACCATTAAAAGAGCAAGATCTCCCTCGCTCTACCATCCACCGACTTCTTGCAATTCGCACGGGACATGGGGACTTTGACTGGTATCACACCAAGATCCAACACGACGATACAGTGTTAGACTGTAGCTGTGGCAAGAAAAAGACTCTAGACCGCCTAGTTCATTGCCATAGGACGTTTCGTTTCTTGTGGAATTGGCCTCCTCGTCGCAACCAAGCAGAAGGCTGGGACTGTCTACATCGCCTTCAGGCTTCCCCAAAGAATTTTGAGAAGTTCCTACGAATCACAGGGTTCTGCGTAGGAATCTGTACTCAGAATTACAGATCTCTCTTTATACCCGATGGGGCGGTAGCGGCGGTTTTTGTTTTGCGTCTGTTCATTCTAAAACTTCCAATTTGGCCTATCAGGTCGCTAAACTAGTACTCTTTGGGCGCTGGAATAAATCAGAGCCCGTCTTTTCAGGCAATTTCTAGTGGCTAGCCCTCTTTGAATCTATTCTATAACCACCCTATATGGAGGGTGGTTCCTACATAGTAACTCATCAGGCCCTCTCGGCCTATCACTCAATCTTTTTGGTGTATTCCTGTATGTAAAACGCTAGCTTAGCACGTCCCTTTATCTTTCGGGAGGTCCCACAGGACTGAAATAATCATCACCATCCACACCGATCATATAAATCTTTGTATTTTCACGACCACGAAAGTCCTAGACAATAGAAGGCTTGAGAGATGGGCAAAGGAACCCAGCCAATTCGATGACTGATGCGAGATCGGCACGGAGTTGTATGCGTGGCGACAACTTACACATGTAAGGGTTAGAACCCATGTGGAGTCTCGGGCTAATCACGTGCCCTTGCTTACAATGCTTCTATGTTTTTCTCTCTGTTTCTTTGCTATATCTAGAGGATTCTACGACACTCCTTCTCGTCTATATAAGAAGCAAGAGTTCGCGCCTGTACTTGCTCCTCATGTACTTCTTATGTTCATACTTTAATACTGAAACCTTACCTTTGAGTTATCGAGGTTTGGCCTATCACAACACAGCAGAATTTCGCATTGAATTCACTTAGCAAATACGAGTGCATACACGCCGAGAAACACGAGCAATGGCTGACCTTTACTTTGCTTCGACAGGGTATAGAACTCATCTCCAGAGCACTCCTTTCGATCTATATGGAAGTAAAAAGGTGGTTGCTACACCTTCGTCTGAAACCAGACATCCAGGAAATCGAGTGCAGGCAGCCCAATGGTCTCAGTGTATGCAACTGGAATGGAGCCTCCCACGGTATTGAATCCCTTCGATGTTGCTACAGGGGCAGCAGCGGAAGCTCAAGATAGCAGCTCTGCTGGAAATATTATGGTAAGGGTCCTCCTACCATAGGGGCAGTATTGCGGCACATGGAGGCTCCCAAATTGTCACGTAGATATTTGCTACAGAAATGAAGCATAGCTTGCAAGTACTTAGAAAGGAGTATGTTATCGCGATGTCAAGCTAAATGTTGAGCTGGAACGGTAGTTGCGCTTTGTCACGCTGCCACGTGACGGGCAGAGTGAAATCCCTGGGTTTTTGCACTAGTCCAATTTAGGACTAGATTAAGCGAGGCTACGTACGGAAGGGGGTGGACAGTGGGTCTCGCGCACCCTCTGCCACCTTCTCTTGTACGAATTAGGAATTGACCTACTCTGTTTTCTCTTGTATTTACTACCAGCCAAAAGGGCCCTTTTCATTACGCGCACTTTCTCAAGTCTCTCGGGCATTGTCTCAATGAACCGATTAATCAGTCAGTCTTATATCGTACACGAGTCGGGGTCTCATGAGTCCAAGGCATTATCGTGATAATTGTCTAATAGTAGATTACTATGTAAGAGACACTGAGTTGATGATTTGGCCTCAAGTTGCGCTCACCGCCTTGCCGAGATGCGCGAGACTCACTGTCCACCCCCTTCCGTACCAGGCCTTAACAAATATTCCATACCATGTAGATCGAGGGAACTTTAGGGTTAATATAACTATGTCTATCCACTTCTCTCCTAGGGGTGAAGCTGAACCGTAGTCATACTACCGGTAAAGCCTATCCTGCTTAAAACTAAATTAAGATTGAGTCACGTGATTTACTCTCCTACACAGCTTTCATAAGTTGAAATTCTGCGAATACAATATCGGATGTTTCTGTTTTGAAGGAAGATACAATGATGACATGACAGGCACATAGTCTATGTTCTGAAAACATAATAGGAAATATTAGAGATCAAGATCGAAGAGTTGAGAGGTGGGCTGTGGCACAGCAATGCTTCAGTTCAAAAGGTACATATGCTGCCTCCCTCGTTACGAGGAGAGAATTCTTGTACCCTTCGTTCTTGAAGAACATAGAAGAGATGGCAATCGTACTAGCAAAATCAGAAAAGGAACAAACACATCAAGTCCCAATCGTATCTCGTCCACCCGGTGCACTAGGCAACCGTCGTGGTCCTCGTGGACGTATCCTGATCGCACTCGCAGCCGTGTTGGTAGTCTGTCTCTTGAGACTTGATATCTTGCGGACGTCTACAGTTACGTGGAGCTCACTTCGCCATGATTATTTGTTGAACTCGTGGGCAACTGGTACCAAATGCTCAGCAGTCTCCATTCCCATGCTCCCTGGCTTCAAAATCATATCTGTCGAGGGTCATGAAGTACACAACTATACCGATCCCTACTTCGACGTGTATGATCTTTCCTTCTGTAACGTCACTGTCACTCTCATGCATCCAGCGGCCGACGATATTGTCTTCGTGTATGTTTGGCTTCCTCTGGATGGTTGGAACGGCAGGTTCTTGGGTACTGGTGGAGGTGGACTCAAAGCTGGCTACGAGTACTCGGCCGCGATCGCTACAGACTTTCACTACGCTTCTGCATTTACAGAGGCCGGCCTAACTTTGGGTAACACAAAAGACCCTAGCTCCGGCGAATAGGGCTTAAAGCCTGATGGGACCCTTAATAAGGAGCTGGTGAAGAACTTCGCTGACGCGTAAATCCATGACATGGTCATTGTCGCAAAACCAGCTATCAACGCATTTTACGGTGTCAATGAGGCGTACAGCTACTATTGGGGTTGCTCTACGGGCGGCCGCATGGGCTACTTTGCTGCACAGAGGCACCCTGAGGATTTTGATGGCATCCTTGCTAACGCACCTGCTATCGATTCGCCAGCTATTGGTACTGGAGACTTCTGGCCTCTCATTCTCATGAACGAGCTTGGATATCTGCCTCAATGCATATTCTCGCGATTTCAACAAGATATGATCTTGGCTTGCGATCGGCTCGATGGCGTTATGGATGGTCTGATCTCTGATCTAGACAAATGTGTCTATGACCCCAATAGATTGATTGGTTCAACAGTATCATGCGAAGATGGGGATACAGTTATAACCTCTCCACATATTGAGATTGTATCCAAAATCCTGGCTGGACCTACAACTTTGACAAATGAAAGTTTGTATCCCGGAATTCCACCCGGAGCTTCGTTTCAAGGGATTGCAAACACCACAACGATCAATGGAACTGTAGTTCCCATTCCCTTTTCCCAGTCCGAATACTGGATCCAGTACTTCGTCATCCAAGACCCAAATTACAAGGCCCGGGATATGACTGCTGCAGAATTCGAGCAGATTTTTCTTCAGACAAAGGTATTGTTTGATTCTATTCTGGGGCAACCGCCTCCAGATTACGCACCCTTCAAAGCCCGCGGCGGAAAAATCCTCACCTGGCATGGCCTAGCTGATGAGATTATACCACCGGCACTCAATGTGGATTATCGGAAAGAACTTGAGAATCACATGGGAGGTGCTGCGGAGATCGACGATTGCCAGCGTCTGTTCCTTGCACCAGGTGTTGGCCATTGCGGTCAAGGATATGGGCCAGAGCCTCATCTTCTGGACTCACTCAATGCACTCAGGCAGTGGGTAGAAGAGGGTATTGCACCAGAGACGTTAGCAGCCTCGGCGATGAGAACCGGGGAATTGTGGACCAGGAATCTTTGTCTGTACCCTAAGGTACCGAAGTTCAAGGGACATGGAAATATTCGATCTGCAGATAGTTTTTCGTGCGAGTAGCGTGATACTAGATATAAACACATACGGAATACTTGCCATGAAAAGCCTACTGCTTCCTTCGCTGGTTCAAGTGAGTGTTGCTCCCCTACATCTGTATAGGAAAAAAGAATTTGGTCAAAAGGTCTCGAATAGATCTAATTTTGTAGGAAGGGCTTCAAGAGGTTCTAATATACAGTTTGGATGCTCTTCTTGATCTCTGGACCTCACTTAGGCCGTTACACGTGACAATAGGAGCTTTTGCATTGCCAACACACCAGAGTATAGGTCTTAGGGCAGTTTTTACACCTCCAAATGCTTTGCCCTTGAGATCCTTGCGGTTTTATGCCGTGAATGAAAGGAGTGGTCCAGCAATTTAGATATGCGTTTATAGGAATCTAAAGCTTTTCTCCTTCTTCGTTGATCGCCATCAGCAACAGTTGATGAAGCTAGTGATGACGACGCAAAGGGGCGGAGAGCAGGGTGACACGATCCCAGGAATCGCGTTATCAGGGACCTTAGGCTCAGTGGATTTGTCATAGTAGAGCCTTGGGATGCGTTCTGTATATACTAATCTGATTGATTGATTGATTGATTGATTGATTTTTTCATACACGGTTCCAGCCATCCGTTTGGATAGCTATGCCGGAATGGCCCAGCTTTGGCACCAGTTGCCGAGCT